>JAQZBX010004355.1:0-60732 GCA_029593785.1 Cabassous unicinctus | reverse complement strand
TGCATCCCATAGGTTTTGATATATTGGGTAGTCATTTTCATTCATTTCAAGGTAGTTTCTGATTTCTTTTGAGATTTCCTCCTTGACCCATTGTTTGTCTAAGAATGTGTTGTTTAACTTCCATATCTTTGTGCCTAATTTGGTTCTCTGTTTCCTGGAGACAGCATATAGATGGATCAAGTTTCTTTATCCATTCTGTCAATCTGTGTTTCTTGACTTGTTAGTTTAATCAATTAACATTCAGTGTTATTACTCTCAACAAATTTCTTACATCACCATATTTTCTTTGGGTTTATGTATGGCATAGGTTGTTTTTATTTCTCTTTTTGTCTTTTTAGTTGTTCTTACACTTACCTCCAACTCTCTCTCTCCTGTTTTTTCCTTTCAACCTGTAGCACCTCCTTTAGTATTTCTTGAAGTGCAAGTTTCTTATTGGCATACTCTCTTAGTTGCTGTTTATCTGTGAATATTTTGAACTCTTTCATTTTTCATTTCCAGATTTGCTGGATAGAGAATTCAGGACTGGAAATTTTTTTCATTGAGTACCTTGAATATGCTATACAATTGTCTTCTTGCCTCCATGGTTAACAGTTGAGATATCAGCACTTAATCTTATTGTGCTTCCCCTTTATGTGATGGTTCTCTTTTCTCTTGCTTCCTTTACTATTTTCTCTTTACTTGAGCATTGGACATTTTTATAATTATATGTCTTGGGGGAGGCCTGTTGGGATTTATACTGTTTGGGGTGTGCTGTGCTTCCTGGACATGTACATCCATCTCCTTCAGTAGGGTTGGAAATCAAGGAAGAAGAAACACAGCAAAGAAGAAACATTCTAGCAGCACCTAATTTTAAAAAAGGGTGGGGAGCACAAAGGAAAGAAAATTGAGAAACAAACAAACAAAGGAATACCAAGCAAACAGTCAAAGAAATCTAAGGAAGAGCAGCATTCCTTCTTGTGCCCTTGTGGAGCCTCTCAGCCTGCTGTGTTCATCAATCAATATACCTGTAGGCTTTGCTCTGCAGGTTTTGAGACAGATTTTAGCAAGTAAACTAAGTTAAAAAATTTTTATGTAACTTTTTTTTTTTTGGAGAAATAAGGGACCAAAAAGAAGGCCTCTTCTAGACCACCCCTATACTGAGAGGACCCTAAATAGGCTTGTGGAACCTTTTCAAACACTTCTAACTGCATGAACCCCCAGGGGAGTTGAAACTCCGATACTCCTCAACACAGAAGTATAAAATTGGCTGATTCTGCCCTCTCACAAGCCAAGCCTCTGTATTCCAGGGTGGCTAGGTAAATTAGGCTTTCTCAGCAGATTTGCCTCTTCCCTCAGACTGGTGCCACTTCAAGCTGGCTTGTGTGCTCCCCAAAGCTGAAAGGTGGTCCAGGCTACCAAACCTACAGAAGGGAAACACCACTAACCCCTCTGCCAAAACCCTCCCACTCTCAGAGAATGTTGTTTCACACCAGGTTGCTGGCAGGAGTCAGGGCTCACCATAGCCCTTTACCCTGCAGATGGGGCTTAGCTGTCCACATCCACAATTTCCAGTTCAGGAAAAACTCACAGTTTTTTCTTGAGCAAACCACACCCTGTCCAGCTCCATCCAGATCGATGTCCAAAGGGCTCCCACTCCATGGGCTCCCAGAACAGCCCACTTGGGCAGGAGCCTGTCCCCAATCAGTCATCCTCTGTGAGAGAGATAGTAAGTGCCCACCTAAACTGATGCCACCTTGAGAACCCATTTTCAAAACAGTTGTGTGAGCCAAGATTGAAGACAAACTTGCCAAACAGAAAGGCAGACTTTCTAAGTTATCCAATCTGAAACATACTGAAGAAGTTCAGAAATACTTCCTTGAAGAAATACAGCTCAGTTTAGGAGTTCCTACCCCAGGTGAATAGGAGAAGGCTGTGGAGCATTTGACCAATGCCACTGCCCGGTTTGACCAGCAACAGCTATGATGGCCAGTTTTATGATAAACTCTTCCACCACCAGTGTTCCAGGTGCTACTGACTAAGCTCCTGACAATCCTTCAAACTCAGAACTTGGTGAAGATAATGTGGAATGAAAAACAAATGTGGGGATCCTAAAATTTCAAGTGAGGGGGCAGATGTGGCTCAAATGGTTGGGTGTCTGCCTCCCATATGAAGCAACCTGGGTTCAATTCCCAGGACCTCCTAATAAAATAAAGAAAAATATAGAAGTCACACCAGCTGCCAGGCCCCATGCATGGGCATGCTGCCAGGCCCCACAAATGGGCATGCCAGGCCCTGCTGAGTTATGAAGACAGATGATGACATAACAGGAAAGTGTCACAAGGGAGAGCCAATGTGCAACATGCTGAAAAACCCAGTAACTGAGGTGGCACAGGTGGCAGAACACTGCTTCCCAATATCCAAGTTCCCCAGGATAGAATCCCTGTGAAGACAGGAGGAGGAGGGTGAGAAGAGAGCACAGGAAACAGACACAGAGAATTGCCCAGTGAATGGAAACAAAAAAACAGCAAAAGGGAGGAGGGGTCCTTAAAATGGATAAAGTAAATAAATAAATATATCTTTTTAAAAAATCTCAAATTAAAATATTTAAAAAATACTCAGAAGATGAAAACTCTGGGAGAATAAAATCAAATGTGCTGGATACAGACTCAAGAAGAATACTGAAACCTACCCAGGTTAATTTTTTCTTAATTTGTGTAAATCCACTTGTTTCTTATATTTATTTTTCCCAGTGAAAACTTTATTTTGATGAGGGCTTTGTATATTATAAATACACAATTTTCTAGTTATGGAAAGTTGTAATACCATGGCTTTTGTGTTTTCCTAAAATGTGCAATTCAAATGTACATACATTTAACAATACTTAGTGTAAAAATATTAAGAGTTCCATTTTGAAAGACAGGTAAAAAAATATATGAAGCTGAAGAAAATATATTTTTAAAGTGAGTACTCTTTGCTATATATGAGAAACTTGGATGAAGACTTGATTGTTTATCCAAAATGAGCATTTAAAAATTTTGAAATTTTTAAAAAATTTATAATGAAAAATGTGCGTTCCTGTTCACTGGCTATGTTGCAGTTCCCACCCCACCCCCCACATCTGTAAGTCTGGTATTCATAAGACTCACATGTCTGTGATATCCTGGGCAAGAGATGTCCTAAAACAAGAAAAGGGATGGAGACTTTTATGGAGCATCTGTATCTGTGATCTGTAAATTATTTTTAAAATATCAAGTTCATGTCAAAATAAAATCTATTTAATTGCTGGTATCTTAACAGATATTAACATTTCTTGGTTTTTCATTTTACCATATACCCTGCGACTGAAAATTGTTCAAAAATGTTTTCCTTTTTGTTTCTGTATTTTTTACTCTGGTGTTTACACTGTTGAGGATTGTGAACCAATGTTTGCAAGTAATTTTCTTAAGTAATTTTTTTTATTCTGTCTGTGTGTGTTAATGTTTAACAGTTTTGCTTTTGTTACATTTTTGGGGGAAGAAATATGCTTTTTTATTACTTTTATAAGATGTAAGATTAAATGTATATACTCTAAACTGAAGTTGCCCTTTTTAAAGAATTAGTTAATTGTTTGGTTTATTGTTGGGAGGTTCAGGTTTATGACCATGAAACTTGATGACCTGCACATGAAAACCAAAAAGGTAAAAGTAAAAAATTGCTGTAGTGTTACTTTTTCTGACTCACACCAGTTAGTTTATTTAGAGATATTATTTTAGGCTACAGTAAGATATTTGAATTTTTTAAGTACTTATGAAATTTAGTACTCTACAAATTATTTTTAAAATATCTTTTCTTCAAATGTGGCTGTAAAACCAAAAGAACTGGTTTTCATTTCAGTGTGCAATTGCCTTTTTAACTTCAGGATGATGGGAAAAAATATTTGAGGAAATTTGTGGCAGAAATCACTGAGATAAAATGCTCAACACATTCTTCTTTTCAATCTAAATTTTGTTGGATTGGGTAGATAGGGAATTTATCAGGATACCTAGGTCATGGGTCTCTGGCTTAACAGTGGCAGCTGGAAAGCACAATGTATAAAAGTATTTTGGATGGGAGGAGGCATATAATGTTGTGTTTGGAATAAGAAGTGCCTGTGTATTAGTAAGCCAAAGGGGTTCTGATGCAAAAATAACAGACATTGGTTGCTATTTATAAAAGGTACTTATTTGGGATAGAAGTCCATTGTTACAGGTCATAAAGCAAAAGTATATTCCCTCACCAACATCCATTGCCACAAGTTGGAGCAAAACAGCTGATAAATTTGCCAGGGTTCAGGTTTTTTGGGTTCTTCTCTTCCCGGGGCTCGATTTCTCCCTGGGCTCAATTCCTCTGTTTTCTCCACAAGGTCAGCTGTAGACTATGATGCTCTCTAAGCTTTGCCTCTCTCTACAAGGCCAGCTGTAGTCTATCAGGTGAATGGCTCATGGCTTTTCCCAGGGCCTTCTGTCATTCCTCGTGACCACGCTCTCTTACTTCCTGGGGCTCCAGCTCAAGAGTCCAATATCAAAACTACTGTAACTCTGTCCTCTGTCATGTCTTTTATCTTTGATTCCCCACCCACCAAGGGGTGGGGCTCAATGACCTACTGACATGGCCCAGTCAATCCCTAATCATAACTTAATCAAGCCCAGATTAACAGACCAGTTTTCAAGCATAATCCAATATCTATTTTTTGAACCCATAACTATATCAAACTGCCAAACTGCTACACTCCATCCTCTGAAATCCAAAAATAATTACAATATTCTAAAAACCTTAAATCAGTAACAATGTAAGTACAAAATCATTTCATAGTCATTTTAAAGAAATACAGTTCCTCCTAAGGCAAAGTCCCTTCAAGCCATAGACCTCTGAAATGTACAAAATCATTTATCTGCTTCCAATACACAAATGGACAGACAAAGGATAAACATTTTCATTACCATAAGGAGAAATTGGTAGTGTAAACATGAGTCATGGATTCTCTACAGTTCAGTAAACCTGAAGGGCATTATTCATTATACGTCAAAGTGTGAGAATCATTAATGAGATGATGGTTTCTTCTCCTTGGGGTCTCATGGTGACCCACCCTTTCTACAGGCTTGCCCAATGGCCATTTTCTTGGTTCCAACCTCATCAAGCATCTGAGTGTCGACCAAACTCCAGACCTCACCCTCCAAGAGTATCAGGGTGATTGCCACACCTTTCCCAATCTTTGGGTTAGAGACTTGGCCCCCCTAGTAGAGTGAGGTGAAGACAACATTCCTCCTAACCTCAACTCCCTCAGAGTAATGAGTTGACCACCTGGCATTCTCTAATCCATGGGGGGACAGGTCTCCTCCTCTCAGACCTATCAGGTACTGTCCTCAATCACACTAATCCTTGAGGAACGTGCTCCAACTGCTCAGAACCCTGGGGTGGCAAAACTCTGCCAGAACATTGGGCATTAACCTCCACCCTCTTCAACTGCTGGGGTGAACTCACCCTCTCTGCACCCTTGGGAGGCAAAACTCTCCCAGAACATCAGGTGGGTACATCCATCCTCTTCAACTGCTTGGGCAAACCCACCCTCTCTGTACACATGGGTGGGGCTCCTTTCTTGGCCCAAGGCAATGTCTTAATTCCAGATCTCAGCTTCCATGGTTTTCTCCTTGAAGCTGTTTCTTTTTCAGTGTCACCTTTCCATGTCCTTTCTAGTCCCAGTGAACAGTGCTTTTGTTCAAACAGCACTCTCAAAAACCTTGTTGGTTTAGCATGCAAGAAGCAGGGGTCCAAACCATCAGGCAGTAAGAGTTTCCACAAGTCTTTCTGAGATAACTCCATCTTCAATCTGGATTTACAAGTTCCAGGTTTAGCTAAATCTTCAAATGGAGCACTTTCATCTGGGAACTTGATTTCTGGAGACTTGGAAGTTCTGTAATCAGTTTCCATTTTCTTTGTGTGCAAAAGTTCAGTCCTCAGAGTAATTCTTTTGACTAGGATTTTGCTATAACATGCAAGGATAAGCCAAGGCGCATTCTCCAAATTTACTTTGGAAAGTTCTTCAGCAAAATTCTCAGGTTTGCAATTTTCAAATTCTCTCTTCCATTTAACATTAGAGTTAATCTTACTAAGTTCTCTGCAGCTTTAAAACATGGATCACCTTTCCTCCAGTTTCCAATATCAGTTTCATCATTTATTTCTAAGGCATCATAAAAAGTCTCTTTAGCGTCCATATTACTATCAACAGTCTCTTGAAAACACTGTAGGCCTTTTCCATCAAGCATTTCACAATTCTTCCAAAAAATACTCCTTATCCATTTATAAAACTGGTCCAACATTTTTGTAATTTCAAAAGCACTACCCCACTCTTAGTATCAAATTTTGTGTTAGTTAGCCAAAGGGATGCTGATGTAAAATACCAGAAATTAGTTGTTCTTTATAAAGGGTATTTATTTGGGGTAGAAGTCCACAGTTACACTAAAGCATAAGTTTCTTCCCTCACCAAAGTCCATTGCCATGTGTTGGAGTAAGACATCTGCCGATGTTTGCCAGGGTTCAGGCTTCTTGGGTTCCTCTCTTACCAGGGGTCCATTTCTCTCTAAGCTCATCTCTTCTGTTTCCTCCACAATGTCAGCTGTGTACTTTCAGGAGAATGGCTTATGTCTTTTCCTGGGGCCTTCTTTCCTTCCTCTCGACCAAGCTCTCTTACTTCCCGGGGCTCCAGCTCAAGACTCCAACATCAAAACTACTATGACTCTGTCCTTTGCCATGCCTTTTATCTTTGATTCCCCACCCACCAAGGGTTGGGGCTCAATGACCTACTGACATGGCCCAGTCAATGCCCTAATCAAAACTTAATCATGCCCAGACTAACAAACTAGTTTACAAAGCATAATCCAATATCTATTTTTGGAATTCATAACTATATCAAAGTGCCAAACTGCTATAGTATGTCATGTAACTCAGTTATTTCATTTTCTCTTCATCCTTTTGTAATTTCCCTTATAGGAAAATCTAACCTATTAAGCAACTTCAACCTATGGTTACCTTGATACTAAACATATCATAACAAGTCTCTAGCTTTTGAGTGGTTTTTTAAACACCTAGATTTACTACACACTCTCTTAAAAATCACCTTACTAATGCATTCTAGTATATTAAATCATCCCACATTTATAAGCTTACCAAAGTGAAACAAAGGAAATCATGGAAATGAGCAGTGTCCTCTGCCTACTCCTTCCTCCACCCCTCTAAAATATTAGTTGAACTGCCCCCAAATGCACATAAAACAAAAGAAATACTAGTAAATGTGTTTTTCTTGCTTCCTTCATATTCAGAAAGTTTATTTCCATCCTACTACATCCAAAAGGAGGCAGTTTAAAAGGTGTTCACTAGTGACTTCTGATAATGCCATTTTTACATGTTTATGTGTGTTTGAAGGTGAGTATTGACCTTGCTGATTTAAATCTGAGTCCATGAAATTAATATCTCTTTGCTGTTAAAATTTATTTTTCAGAATTGTACAAAACTTTTAGAAAAAGAAAATGGAACTGCTGTGGTAAAAACCAAGTTGGTTCCAAAACTTATTTAGACACCACTTGGCTGTTATAGTTTTCTTTTAAAACTGCAATAATTTATTAATTTGTATTGCTCTACTTTGGAACTGTATTTATACAAATGCTTATCTACTATTTTTAATTTTAGAAAATAAAAATTATTATTTAGTTATCCACTAAAAAATGGCAGGCAGGTTGAAAAAGTTAAACTAATCACAGTCCCCAAAAGAGCTCCCAAATACCCCAATACCCTGGGGAAGAGTAGGATGAGGGTGGTGGGGAGGGTGGAATATTATTCACTTGTAAAAAGAAGAGGTCCTGATGCAAGAGACAACATGGATGAATCTTGAGGACATGCTGAATGAAATAAGAGGCACATAAAGTCAAATATGAATGACCTCAATGCTATGAACTAAGTATAAAATGTAAATTTATAGAGATGGTATCTAGAATATAGACTACCAGGGGATATATGGATTAGGTCAGGGAAAAGGGAGCTCATGCTTAGTTCATACTCCATTTCTTTTTAGATTGATTGGAAAGGTTTGGAAATGGAAAATAAAAAGTGAAAAATCAGGGGGAGGGGTTGGGTATATGACAATCCTCTATACTTTCAATGTAACTGTTCTGAAATCTAAAACTTCCATAAAATGAATAATGATAAAGAAAGGCCCAGGACCCTAACCCCCCTCACCAGAAACCCACAGCTTTAGTAAAATAAGCTCCCCTCACTCCCATTTTTTGCTTCCTCCCCTTTTCTCCCTGGAATCCATATCATTAGTAAGATAAGCACTCCCCACCTGCCCCTTTCAACTGAAATTTACAACTCTAAATAGGTAATGACTCTTTTCCTCCCTAATAGCCATCTGCTTTAGGAAGATAAGCTAACCTCAATCCTTTTGAATTTGTAAACCTGCCTGAACACTTGCTTAGGAATTTGCCCACTTAGAGTTCCACTTAGAGTTCCTATATAAACTTATGAAAATCAAGACACAGCTCTCAGAGTTTTGGAGACTTGACTCTCCTCTGGGCCCATGTGTAATAAAACTTCATTCATCTGCCCCTCAGAGTTCTGCTTGGGTTTCATTCCATCTGCCACAACATTTGGTTCCCTGACCAGGAAAACCCAATTGAGCAGACACACTCTGCCTCTGGCTTGGGGTAGATAGGTGTGGCTGATGGTGATCTCTGAGCAAAGGAGGTGGATGCCACCATTCCTCTTGATGGGACTTCCTTCTGAGGTGGTCCCTGTGGGCTATATCCTCACACCCCAACCTGATTCAGTGGGGAGGTGGACTGAACAGTGCCAGAAGACTCCAGAAATGTAAGGCTACAGGCACCAAGTCCTCAGTCAGGCCTGTCTCTGGATGGAAAGTAAGACTGATCACCTACTGATATCTCGAGTACCGAGATTCCAGAACACAACAATCCTTGTGGAAGGGACTGCATAATTTCTGAGAGATTGTGTGTGTGAGTGAGGATGACAGGGGCTTGGCTCTTTTATTCCAGTCTGTGGCTTCATAGCTTTATGCTATAGAAACAGTGTTGGCTCTAACCTGTTTTCCATGGCTACAACATATGGCATAATGACCACCCAAACTCTGGTGAGAAGCATTAGCCAAGATGAGTCGAAGTTCTCACAAGAGATGTGGACTGGCAGGCATCTGAGTGGCCTTGAAAGATGTGACCCCTTCCCTTGTCAGTTTGTGCCACCAATAGGGTATGGGATCATCACAGTCAAAACCTACCAAATTAAACTGCATGCTCAAGAATTTCAAGAAGGGTCTTTCTGGAGAATATGCCATCCAGATGAAACCCGGGATCCTCTGAACATTATGTGAAGAAGAGTGGCTAACTTTTAACATTGACTGGCCCTCAAAAGGAACCCTGGATATAACCAGTGTCTGTACAGTGTGGCTGGTTGTAACAGGAACTCCTGGCTACCACGATCAGTTTCCCTACATGGACTCTTGGTTACAGATGGCCTGGACCCTGCAACTTTGGGTTTGATTATGTATTGGAAAAAAGGGACAGAGTAGACTCCTGGTTGCACAGGGAACAGGCCTCCAGAAACCAGTCATTCATAAAGGGCCCTTGGAGGAGGACCACCACACCCACCACCATTGCCATATGCTCAGGTCACTCTAGCCTCTCCTCCTAGCCCAGGAGTGCAGGTAGATCTCCCAGAAGCACTCCACCTTCAGTCCTTCCTCCTAGGCTGGGAGTGCAGGCAGATCTCCTGGAAACACCCTCAACTTTGGTCCCCCAAGGAACATCAGCACATCACTCTGACGAATGCCCTGGAACCCCAAAAGCAAGGAGGCTCTGGTCAGCACAACCTATCTTACAGATGCCCCTCTGTGAAACACATGATCCAGCCAAGATCAGTGAGGATGGGACCATCCAAACAGTAAGTCCTGTTTTATATTACCAGCCCTTCACAGCTACAGAGCTCTTAAACTGGAAGTACCACACCCTGTCCTACTCAGAAAAGCTGCAGGCCCTTATTGATCTCATGGAATCCATTATCCAAACCTATCATCCTTTTTGGGATGATTGTTGGCAACTCCTCCCGACTTTGTTTAATACAGAGGGGAGATGATGGATTCAGATGAAAGCCTAAAACTGGCTGCAGGAGCAGGCCCGCACTGGCATCTTAAACCTGGAAGACTGGGCATGAGAGGTGGCACAAGACGCCCAGAAGAACTTGGACTTCAACACTGATCAGGGATGGGTTGCACTCCAGCAATATTGGGAATCACTCATTTGAGGGGTCCGAGAAGGGACAAAATGACCCACAAAGATTACAAAGACAACTTTAGTTACTCAAAAGCCAAAATATCCAGGAGATTTCTATGACCTACTTTGTGAGGCCTTCAGAATCTCTACCCCTTTTGACCCAGAAGATCTGGAAAACCATAGGATGGTGAATGCCACCTTCATTGTGCTGGCACAAAGAGACATTAAAAGAAAGCTCCAAATAATAGAAGGGTTCATGGGGATGTACATCTCTCAATTCCTTGAAGTCACAAAGTAGTCATCAATTGAGAAGAATCTGGCAATTGAGAAACCAAGAAGTGAATAAAACATGGAGCCCCCCTATTGGCAGCAGACTTGGGAAATCCTGACCCCACCAGATGAGAAGGGCCACTTTGAAAAGGGGGGACAAGCACCAGAAGGGTGCCCCTGGCGAGAGACCAAAGTGCCCTCTGCAAAGAAAGTGGACACTGGAATAATGAGTGCCCCCAAAAGACTCAGGCACATAGAGGGAACATCCCTAAAGGGAAATACTGACCTCAGCCCCAAGACCATCTGATCAGGCTGGAAGGGCTCAACCCTGATCTGATGGGGTCAGGATTTCCCAAGGCTGATGCCATTAGGAAGGCCTGAAGTTTTATTCACTTCTTGGCTTCTCATTCTGTGACTTCATCTTGATTGATGAATAATTTGTTGGCAACTTCATGGAGTTGAGAGATTTTCATCCCTGGAACCATTCTAAATTTTGGAGCTTTCTTTTAATGTCTATTGCTGCCTGTGCAACAAAGGTGGCATTCACCATCCTCTAGTTTTCTGGAGCTTCTGGTTCAAAAGGGGTAAAGATTCTGAAGGCCTCCCAAAGTCATTCATAAAAATCACCTGGAGATTTGTTGGGCTTTTGAGTAACTAAAGTTTTCTTTGTCAGGTCTGTGGGTCATTTTGCCCCTTCTTGGATCCCTCAAAGTAAAGCTTAGAGAAATTGTTGTGATGCAGCCCATTCCTGAACAGTTTTAAAGTCCCAGCTTGCCTGGGCCTCTGGTGCTGCTTTTCATGCCCAGTCTTCCAGGTTTATGATGCCAGTGGGGGCCTGCTCTTGCAGCCAGTTTTAGGCTTTCATCTGAATCCATCATCTCCCCTCTGTATTAAATAAAGTCAGGAGGAGTTGGCAGCAATCATCCCAAGGAGGATGAAAGGTTTGGATAATTGATTCCATGGGACCAATAAGGGCCTGCAGCTTTTCTGAGTGGAACAGGGTGTGGTGCTTCCAGTTTAAGAGCTCTGTAGTTGTGAAGGGCTGGTAATAAAAAACAGGACTTATAGGTTGGATGTTCCCATCCTCGCTGATCTGGGCTGGACCATGGGTTTCACAGAGGGGCATCTGTAAGTTGGGTTGTGCTGACCAGAGTCTCCTTGCTCTTGGGGTTCCAGGGCTTTCCTCAGAGTGTGTTGATGTTCCTGGGGGGGACCGAAGGTGGGGGTGTTTCTGGGAGATCTGCCTGCACTCCCAGGCTAGGAGGAGAGGCTAGAGTGACCTGAGCTTATGGCAGTGGTGGTGGGTGTGGTGATCCTCCTCCAAGGGCCCTTTATGAATGACTGGTTTCTGGAGGCCTGTTCCCTGTGCAACCAAGAGCCTACTCTGTCCCTTTTTTCCAATACATAATCAAACCCAAAGTTGCAGGGTCTAGGCCATCTGTAACCAAGAGTCCATGTAGGGAAACTCATCAGGGTGACCAGGAGTTCCTGTGACAGCCAGCCATACTGTACAGACCCTGACTATACCAGGGTCCCTTCTGAGGGCCAGTCAGCCTTACAACTGGGCCACTCTACTTCACATAATGTTCAGAGGATCCTGGGTTTCATCTGGAAGCCATAATCTCCAGAAAAACTCCTCTTGAAGTTTTCAAGCATGCAGTTTAAGAGGTAGGTTTTGAGTGCGATGAGCCCATACCTTTCATCAGTGGAGCAAGACTTATAAGGGAAGGGGTCACCTCTTTCAAGGCCACTCAGATGCCCACCTCTCCATGTCTCTCACAAGAACTTTAGCTTGTCTTGTCTTAGGCACTTGGGAAGATTTTGGGTGGCTGATATGCCATGACATAGTGTTGGAAAACAGGTTAGTGTCCACACAGTCTCCATAGCATAAAGCTTTGTAGTCACTGACTGGAATAACAGAGGCAAGCCTCTGTCATCTTCACTGACACACAGAATTGCTCAGAAGTTACACAGTCCCTCCCTCATGAATTAGCAGCAATAAGTTCACACCCTGTTAGTGACCCAAGACAGATGAAGGAATGGGTTGTCACTTCTAAGTCCTCTAAAATGCCCACCTGTCCATGTTTCTCACGCAAAGTTTGGCTCCTCTTGGCTAAGGCACCTGGGCAGAGTTCGGTGTGACCATTAGGCCATATGACATAGCTGCAGAAAATGGGTTAGTGCCCACACGGTCTCTGTAGCATAAAGCTTTGGAGTCAGAGACTGGAATAAAAGAGACAAGTCTCTGTCATCCTCACTCACACACACAATCGCTCAGAAGTTATGCAGTCCCTCCCACAAGGATTACCCTATTCTGGAATCTCAGTACTCAAGATTTTGAAACATGATCAGTCTCCCCTTCCATCCAGAGATGGGCCTGACTGAGAACTTGGCACATGGGCCCTTGCATTTCTGGAGTCTTCTGTCACTGTTCAGTCCACCTCCCCTCTGTGGCAGGCTGGGGTGTGAGGATGCCACCCACAGGGACTGCCTCAGAAGGAGGTCCCATCACAAGTATGGTTGACACCCACCTCATTCACTCAGAGATCACAGTTGGCCATGCCCATCAGCCCCAAACCAGAGGCACAACAGGCCTTCTTCATTGGATTTCCCAGTCAGGCAACCAAATGTTGCAGCAGAAAGGAGACTTAGACAATGAGAAAGTCCAAATGGCACTCAGAGAGGTGGAGGTACAAAGCTTTGTTATACACACATCCAGAGGAGAACTCAGTCTCCAAATTCTGAGTGTCATGTCTGGATTTTCATAATTTCATAAGTTTATATAATCCCTGGACCTCCAGCCTCCACAGCAAACTCTATGTTGGCTCCCCTATGGAGAATGTTCTCAGATGCCCACTGGCTTGTCTCCCTTTTCCATGTTTTATCATTTTTCAAACCATGCATTTATGTAGGTCCAGTGGTTGCAAATAAAATGGATCACAAAAATAAGTTTACTCCTCCCATTTTATCTAATTTATCCTACCTTGATCTAATAGCAGAAGCATGCTTTGAAAAGTTTCCAAAGTGTTCTAGTCTAATTTTGTTTTTAAATGTTTTACTCTGCATACATATGTGTGTGTGTGCCAGCATGTGCATGTGTGACAGTAAAATTCGATGGATGAAAAGAAGAGATCAGTCTCCACAGGGGTCAAAAACACCTCTAATTACAAGGCTCCATTCAGGACTAATCAGAGAATTATTGCCCTTGGAAATTGTTTTCATTTTACATCAGAGCATGGGAAACAAGTATTAAAAAAATGTACATGAGACATTCTGCCTGGAAGAGGAGTTGTAATCCTGGCAACAAGACAGGTCCCCAAAGTTCAGAAATGGCATTCAAGTCAGGCCTCTGTGCTTGGACATATATTGGGTTAGGCTATGAGCTCCTGGGCAGGGAAATAGCTTTCTTTACTAGACATTAGGTGTTTGGCCATTAGGGAAATGCAAAGTAAAACCACAATGGGATGTCACTTCACACCTATTAGAACAGATAAAATAATGAATAATGACAATACCAAATGCCTTAGGAGATGCCAGACAGGATCCCTCCTACATCATTGGATGGAATTTAAAATGGGACATCCAGTCTGGAAGATAGTTTATTAAAAAAAAAAGAGAGAGAGAAAAAATATACTAAAAATGCAACTACCATAAGATGCAACAATTACTCTCCTGGGTATTTATGTCAGAAATAAAAATTTATGTCCACCCAAAAAAATGAATATTCATATCAACTTTATTTGTAATAACCCCAAAATGGAAACAACCCAAATGTTCTTTAATATTTAAGCCTTTAAATAAATTGTGGTCCTTCTCTACCATGAAATATCAAGCAGCAATAAAAGCCACAAACTATTGATGCAAACAAAAATGTGGATGGATCCAGGACGCTATGCCAAGTGAAAAAGTCAACCTTATAAAAGTCACATATTGGAGGATTCCATTTATATAACATGCTCTAAATGACAAAATTTTAGAGTTGGAAAACAAATCAGTGTTTGCCAGGGGTAAAGAATGATAAAGAATGATGAAGTGAGTATAACACAAGGACTGAAAAATTCTATACCTTGATGTCATAGAGGTTAGACAAACTGACATTTGTGAAAATCATGGAAAAGAAAAAAGAACTGAGTGCACATTGTTCCAATTTCAATTTCCTGACTTTTATAATGCACTATAGTCATATTGAAGTTACTTTTAGTGGAAACTGGGTAAAGGGTATATGGGACATCAGAGTATACTATCTTTGCAAACTCCTATGAATCTATAATTATTTCAAAATAAAAATAAAATACAAGAAATTTCGTTGCAATATACTTCAATGAAATGATATCAAAGTAAAAATTCTATTTACAATAGCATGAAAAATATAAAAGAAATACATCTATGAATATGAAAAATGAATAAGATCAATAAATTGATCACTTATTTTAATAACTTTTCTAATAAAAAGGAAAAGTAAATAAATGGAAAAGGAACCTGTATAAATGGACCCCAAAACACAGTATTGGTAAGGTCTCAGGAAGAAATTTTAAAAGGAAGAGATTTTAAAATTCATATTAAAATAAAAATAACTTAGAACAGGCAAAAAACTTTGACATAAAAGAATAGTTTTAGAAGATCTAAACCAGATGATATCAAGACAGAATTTAAATCTCCAGTACTGAAGACCATGAGTCTTTGGCAAATAAACAGCCAAGTCAATCAGTGAATCACAATACAGAGACCAGAAATAGCACATACATATAGTTAATAGATTTTCAGCAGATATGCTATGACAATTCATTGGAGAATGTATGGGCTTTCCAATAAATAGTATTCAAACACATGGCAGCAGTTTGGCAGTTTGATATAGTTATGAATTCCAAAAATAGATATTGGATTATGCTTGTGAACTGGTCTGTTAATCTGGGTATAATTAAGTTATGATTAGGTCATTGACTGGGCCATATCAATAGGGCATTGAGCCCCACCCCTTGGTGGGTGGGGAATCAAGGATAAAAGGCATGGCAAAGACGGAGTTGGAGTAGTTCTGACATTGGAGTTTTGATGCTGGAGCCTTGGGAGGCAAGCAGATGGAGGAGCTTGTTTGTGAGGAAGGAGAGAAGGCCCCGGGATAGATACATGCAATTCACCTAATAGTCTACAGCTGGTCTTGTGGAGAGAGGCGAAGCCTAGGGAGCCTCATAGTCTACAGTTGACCTTGTGGAGGAAACATAGGTGCTGAGCATCGAGAGAAATGTAGCCCTTGGAAGAGAGGAAACCAAGAGGCCCCAAACCTGGCAAATGTCAGCATTTCTCTTGCTTCCACACATAGAAACATACTTTGGTGAATGATGAAACTTATGCTTTAAGGCCTGGTAACTTTGAATTTCTATGCTAAATAAATACCCTTTAAAAAAAACAACCAATTTCTGGTATGTTGCATCATCACCACTTTGGCTGACTAATACACATATATTCATAACAGACTGGAATGTGAAATATATACTCTAAAAGTTCTATAAGAAACTTATGAAAAAATCTTCATGTTTTTACTTATGCAGATTTCTTAGCCATGGCAGCAAAACCACAATTTCTAAATAAATAAAGGACTTCATCAAAATGAAGAACTTCTGTTATTCAAAAGACACTATGAAGAGAATTAGAAAATAAACCACAGACTCAGAGAAAAGTTTTTAAAATCATATATCTGTTAAATGATTTGTAACCAAAATAAAAGAGCTCATAGAACTCAAAAATATCAAAATTATAGGTAAAATATTCCAACACTTTAACTAAAAGACAATGTATTGATGTCAAATAATCACCTAAAAAAGATGTTCAAAACCTTTAGTGTTTAGGAAACTGCAAATTAAAATCATAACACATAAACTCCAATAGCTAAAATTTAAGAAGACTAAACATACCAAGTGTTGGCCAAGATGTGAAGGAACAGGTATTCTCACATGATGCTGGTGGGAATTTAAAACTGTACAACCACTTTGAGAGAAATTGAAGTTTCTTTCAAAACTGAATAAGCACCCATGATAAGATTCTGTCATAAGGAGAGAGAAAGTTACCTCTGTGTCTGGTCTGGTGGGAACCACAAATTTTCTGTCACAACAAGGAAAGTCCAGCATGGCCCCAAAAGGGAGCCAAAAGAGAGCCCAAACTGAAAACTAAAACTCAAAATTTTACTTTATCAGAGATACCAAACATACCTAAAGATTTTGTTCAAGAAGACAAGCAGAAAGGAAAAGACTGTTGGTGAGAGTAATATGGGGTCTGCTCCTATTATGCTAGAAAAAATATAGAGAGGTAATTGACTAGTAACATGAGAGACTCAGAGCCCCTCCTATATTTGCATTTTAAAAGGAAGGAAAAAGGCCTATGCAGAGCTGCCTGACAGCCAAGGCAGATGTCAGTTGGGAAACAATTCATAAGGTTGGTTGTTTTTACTTAAAATGATAGAGATGATGCAATGGGGAGATCATTTCTTTGGCCATTCAAAAAGAAGAGACCAGTAGTGCATCCCCAGCCCTGGGGAAGTCCCTTTGACTCATAGTTATGGAACATTTTTTTTACTGGGAAATCCCTCTCCCCAAGTTACCAGGCAGTCTTTGTGCAACCAAGGCTCCTACTAACAACAAGGCTAGGGACCTGGTGAGCTACTGGCAGGACATGAGAGGATCTCACATCAGTCACAGATCAGGCCTGAGCAGCCACCCTACAGAGGGCCATGATGTACAGCCCCTTCCCTGGAGGACCCTCACTTCCTCCTCCTGCATATCAAATACCCAGTCCCCTGCCTCCCAGGAATTGTGACAGTTGGAACTATTCTTTTCCAACAGTGATGCCTCTTGGTAATCTCTTTTGTACTTATATTCTCCCCATGTAGGTATTGATACCTTACACTTTGCCTGGAATACACATAAACCCTGACAATTGCATATATATAGTTTTAGCTGGCCCCCATCTGCCTTTCCCCTGTCATGGGGATCAGTGGTTTCTGCATATTTTGGCAAAGTGAGTTGTCAGCAAAGGTCAGTAGCCATGGACAAGGCATCCTGTGGACTGCCTCACACCGTCTTCTTTCCCCAGGTCTCCCCAGCACTTTCTGAGCAAGGATCATATCCCAAGAAGAGCTATATGCTAGGGAAGTCATGGTCTAAGTCTCTTCCCCAAATATGCCATCACCATGGACATCTTACATAAAATATCAATTGAATTATAGCCCTGATAACATCTGGCATGTTGAGTTGAAGACCCCACAGTCTTCCTTATATGGCCATTAGATTTCCTGTTTATGCTAAGAAAATTCAGTGTAGAAAGCATACAATTTTCAACAATGAGTGTTCAAACAATCACCTATGGTCAAGCCACCATCACACTGGTGAGAACAGGTCCCCTCACCCATCACACTGGTAAGAACAGGACCCTCCCAAACATCAATTGGGATGCCCTTGACAGACAGAAATGGTTGCCTATGAGTCTAGTTGGTGGGAAACACAAATTTTCTCCATTACCTCATGGAAAATCAAGCAGGGCTCAGGAAGGAGTGCAAATTGGGAAATAAAACTCAAAATTTTACTTAATAATACTTTCAAAGATTTTGTTCAAGAGTACAAGGGACACCAAAAGACATCAACAAAAACTGATGAATTTGACTTGATTAAAATGAGACATTTGTTTAGAGAAAATCACTGTTAACAGAAGAAAAGACAAGCCACAGAATTACAGACAATATATGTAAATCTCATATTTAATTAAAAGCTTTTATCCAGAATATTAGAACACATAAAATGCAACAATAAGAATGTAAACATTCCAACTAAAAATGGATATATGATTTTACTAGTACCTCATTAAATATATATATAGGTTAGAAATAATATATGAAGAAAAGCTGAACATATTAGTCATGAGGGAAATAAAAATTAGAGCCACAGGAGATGTTTATGAGACTAGTTTGAAAAAATGAGAATTCCAAATAGTAGCATGAATGTAGAACAACAGAAACTCATATTCATTGTTCATATGAATGCAAACAAAACAATGCAGCTGAAACAAGCTAGTAAAATAGGGAATCACTAGATGGATCTGGTAGCTGGCAAGAAGTCCATGTGGACACAGATACCACCAAGATGGCTGCTGGGAGACCCTTGTGAGATTTCTGCCTTCTGGAAAAGATTCCCAGATATTCCCAGGAGAAGTGCTAGATATACTCCATTGGCCCCTTCACGGTGATTGATGGGTGGGGGAATAAATCAAAACAGCAAACAGCTGGAACTCCTTCTATGCCATTAGCAAAGGGGTGAACTAATGAGTGTTTTAAAAAGCAAGCACAAAGATCAAATATCTCTTGTTCCTCTGGCTTCTGTGCCCTGCTCTTGCCATGTCCCCCCCCTGCATGGATTAACATGCAAGTATAACCTGGGCATTTATAATTTATAATGGGAAATTGTAGACTATAAATTAGTCCTCTTTATTACTCTTCAGCCCCTTTTTCTTTCTCTACTGGGGTCCCATGAGCTGTTATTTTCTCCCATTTCTCTACCCTGCCTACCTTAATAAATTACTGGCCTAACCCAATGTGCTCTTGAAATTCATTTCTGGAGCATAGTCAAAGAACCTAGACAAAATCCAGTAACACAGATGCTTTGTTAGACAATGTCAGTTTCTTAGAAAATAAATCATATGCTTAATAAAAAGTCCTGTAACCCCAATTCTACATAGGTGACCTGAAAATATTTTCACAAAATATCCTGTACATAACAATTTCTTCATCACCATAAACAGGAAAAAATAAAAATGTTAATCAACAGGTGAAAAACAAAAAAATAAATGAGGAGAAAGGGGAAGACTGTTTGGTAAGAGTAATATGTGGTCTGAGAGGCCCCTTTCATTCCAGAAGAAAGAGAGAGAGAGAGGTAATTGACTAGCAACACTAAATGCTCAGAGCCCCTTTTCTATTTACATTTTATAAAGAGGCAGATAGGCCTGCCCAGAGTGGGCCTGAGAGCCAAGGCACATGCCTGCAGGCCAACAAATCATAAGGCCTGGTTTTTAATTAAAAAGATGCAGATGATACAATGGGGAGAGCATTTCTTTGGCCATTTAGATAAAAAGACCTGGTGTGCACCCACAGTCCTGGGGAGGCCCCATTGACAGAGTCATGGAACTTTTTTTACAAGGAATCCCCTCTCCCCCATTACCAGTCAGCCAATGCTCAACAAATGCTCCTACTACCAGCAAGGCTTGGGCCAGGTGAGTTGTCAGCAGAATATGAGAGGGTCTCACATCAGTTGCAGATCAGGCCCAGGCAGCCACCCTACAGGGACCACACAGCCCCTTCCCTGGAGCACCCCACCTCCTCTTCTGCATATCAAATCCCCGGTCATCTGCCCCCTTAGGAATTGTGACTATTGGAACAATTCTTATCAAACAGCAGCACCTCATTGTATCTTCTTTGGCTCTTACTTTTCCCATTGTAAGTATTGATACCATAACACCTTGCCTGAGATACACAAAAGCCCAGACAATTGCATATATGAAACCATAGCTTGTCCCCATTTTCCTTTCCCTCTGACCTGGGGATCAGTAGTCTTTATGCCTTTCAGCCAATGCAGTTAGCCCTGGGTGCTGGCCACTGGCCATGCATCCTGTGGACTGCCCTTCACCATCCTTTCCCCAGGTCTCCCCAGCACTTTCTCAGCCAGGGTCAGATCCTAAGCAATGCTATATGGAAGGGCAGTCATGGTCTAAATCTAATCTTCACATAAGTCACTACAATGGACACTTTGCCTAAAATACCAACTGAGTTACAGCTCTGAAATCATCAGGAATTTAGTAGGTTTTTATAAGCATGTTCAGAGTTGAGTTCCCTGTAGGGTTCCATATATGGACAATAGATTTTCTGCAGATATGTTAAGACAGTTTGGTGGAGAAAACATGGGTTTTTCAACAATGTGCTCAAACAATCACATATTGCTATACAATCCAGCAAACATCATGCTGGAGAGAATATACTCATCCTAAAGATCAATTGGGACATGCTAAATGTAGGTCTCATAACCTTTTTTGTTACACAAACCACTTTTTCCAATCAGGTAAAAACCATGGACCCCTTCTCAGAATGTAGTGGCAGTTAGTTTTATGACATGTCATAAATTTTAGGTTTCAAAATTAATTCAAGCTCACAGACCCCCTGAAATCTTTCAATGGACCCCTTGGGGTCCACAGACCCCTGATTAAAAACCTCTGACCTAAACAGAGAAAAAGGGTTGCCAATGAGTGCAGTCAATGGAAACACAAATTTTCTTTATTTCTGCATGAAATGTCAAACAGGGCACTGAAAGGGAGTCCAAACTGGAAACTGAAACTCAAAATTTACTTGATTGGAGATTCAAACAATACTTAAAGGTTTTGTTCAAGAGGACAAGGAAGACCAAAACAACACCAAAAACAAAAACTGATGAATTTGACTTGATTAAAATTGACGACATTTGTTTAGAAAAAGACAGTTAGAAAAAATGAGCAGATTAACAGAATATATATGTAGATCTCATATCTAATTAAAAGGTTGTATCCAGAATATATGAAGAACACTTAAAACTCAACCCTAAGAATACAAACGTTCCAATTAAAAATGGCTGAATCATCTTAAAATTACCTTTTAAAAATATATATGGGTGGGAAATAACATCTGAAGAAAACCTCAACATCTTAGTCATGAGTGAAATGCAAATTACTACCTTATCAGATACCAAAAAACAGTAGTTTGGGGAAAAAATGAGAATACCAAAAAGTGCCATCAACCTAGGGAGGCCCCTTTGACACAGTCATGAAACATTTTTTACTGGGAAACCCCTCTGCCCAAGTTATTGGGCTGCCTGGCTCAACCAAGTTTCCTATTACACGCAAGGCTTAGGCCAGGTGAGCTATCAGCAGGATGAGAGGGGCTCACATCTGTCACAGTTCAGGCCCAGGCAGCCACCCTACAGGGCCCCACACAGCCCGTTTCCTGAAGGGTCCCTGCCTCCTCCTGTATATAAAAAGTCCATTCCCGCACCCCTCTGGGAATTTTAACTGTTGGAAAGATTCTTATCCAAGAGTGAAGTGCAGTGGTGGCCTCTTTTCCTCTTACTTTCCACACCATAGTTATTGATACTTTAACACCTTGCCTGAAAAACAGAAATCCTGACAACTGTATACATAAAATCAGAGATGGTCCCCATCTTCCCATCCCTATGATATAGGGATCAGTGGTCTCTGTGTCCTCAGGTCAAGGGGAACCTCAGCCCAGGCAGCGTCATTGAACTGTGGTCTTCCCCTACCATCCTCCTTCCACAGGCCCCCCCAGGACTTTCTCAAGAAGAGTCAGATCCCAAAGCAGAGATATATGGAAAGGCAGTCCAGGGGTAAAATTCTCACCCCCAAATATATTGCCACAACTGACACTTAGCCTAAAATAGTTATTGAATTTCTGCCCCAATATTGTCCAGCTTTTAGTAGGTCTTAGTAAGTTTGTTCAAAGTAGACTCCCACTTTTACAGAAGGGAATTAGCCAGTGATGATATTACTCATGGAAGTAGTTGCCTACATGTCCTGGGAAAGGCACCCCCCTGAGGATGTAGGTGTCCTTGCCTGTGTCATTCAGCTTAGGAACTACTTACTTGCAGAAACCATGCCTCATTTGGTTATTCCACAGGAATCTTCTGAGCTCAGATGGAAGGATGTCAGGGCAGTTTAATGCCAGATCCAAGAGGTGACAATAACCAAGATCTGTTAGTTCTCTGTGAATGATTTCTGTAGATGATTTCAGGCTTTTTTAATTATTTAAGATGCAATCCCTAACCTTTGCTCCCAAACCCACTAGCAGATTTTAACCACCTCTTTCAAATACAGACATTCTGAAAGCTAGAAGCTTCAGTGTAGATGAAGCTGGGATATAGCCACAGGCTTCTCTCCAGTCAAAGCCTTCTTCCTCCTACCCCACCCCCAGGGGGCAGGTTAAAAATTGCAGGGCTTCTGGGAAACTCCCCAGTCTGGAGCATTCCCACTCCTCACTTTTCCTAGCTCCATTTGAGAATCACTGGCATGGAGGCAGACATTTAGCTTCTAGCCAGATGAAAGTTCTATATCTCTGTGGACATCTGCTGAAAGGACAGGGCAGAGGGTTGATGGGCAGGAGTGAGGGAGGGCTCTGATTGGGAAGAGCCTCCATGGAGGGCACCAAGTAGCTGGGGGGCAGGAGTATCATGTGGAGTGGTGGACCAACTCTATGTCACAGATGTCTGATCATGATGTCCCTGGTGCCACAGTTGGAGACTGTAGTGGGATCCTGAGCTTGAATAAATGTGGACAGAGGGGTGTGAGTGCAGGGAGGATACTCCTAGGCTCCTGCTCCCTCCTTCCTGACTCTCCACTACATGTTACCCACCTGGGACCCACCCTCTATCTGAATCTGGGGCCAGGACACAGATATCTGCTCCCCTCTAACTTTCACTTTCTGCAATAATTTTGAGGGCTTCACATATTTGTGTTTTCTTTTATTAGGCACTTCCAATGTTCTTGAGGGATGCTTGTCCCTCTCATTGAGAACATAGCAGGACTCCCCAAAATGGGATTTTAATATTTTCATGTTTATTGTGTGGGTCTCCAGCCACTGAGATAACACCCTATGATAAGATGAACACTTTAATATTTCATAGAAGCCCACCCCAGTTGCACCCTTTCCCAAATATCCCCACACCACTGATGCCCTGCACCAGTGACCCTCCCCTGCCATATTTGCCAAAAGGACATTCCCACCACACATGAATGAATCTTGAATACCTTTTGTTGCAAAGGAATAGAATTATTGCTTTATGGAGAAATTTACATCCAAGTTACACTTATGTATTTTAAAGAGTCCTTACATGCAGTCAAGAAGAAAATGTATACAGCTTCCACAGGAACAATTACAAACAAAATGGAGTTTATAATTGACCCAAATGATATTTCCTAAAATAAAAAATGTAATATTTAATCTTTGTTCTTTTGAGGCAGGGTAAGTGTACTGCACACATCATGAACAAGATTTTCTGACTTAAAGAGAAGAAAGAACCAATTACCTGTTTTTATACATTTTAAATACAAAATACAAAATCTGTTCCTTTGGCCAAGGTGATGGCAAAAAATTACTGTAAGTAAACTTATGTGACTGTCATTTGAGGCCCGGTGCATAAGCCTGGTACTTAAACCAATATCCACATATTGTCTTACTAAAGGTGGAGATTACTGTGCCTATGGGTAGTTTATGAGGTGGGCGGTCTGTTTTTGAATTAGGCTCATGTTCATAGCAGGTTGAATACAAACAAAGAAACCTTACTTTTTCACCTCTAATATTTGATGCGCAACTATTGCTGGATTTCCTTTACCATCTTTGCTAAGCTACCAAAAAATGAATTTTAAGAGCAAACCAGTTTAGTTAGGCCAGTTATTTATTCAAAAAGGGAGGAAAGAGAAATGGCAGAAAATAACAGATTATGGGTCCCAGGTAGAGAGGAAAGGGGCTGAAAAGACATAAAGAGTTCTGATTTATGGACTACAGTTCTCCATTACAGATTACAAATGCCCAGGTTTTACTTGTGTGTTGTTCCAGGCAGGGGTAAAAAGGCAAGAGCAGGGGTCATTTTATTTTGGCATTTGCATTTTAACTAGTAATTATTCTGCCTCTTTGTTAATGGGAGAAATTCAAACTGTCTGCTGTTTTGATTGATTACCCCACCCATCAATCCCCCAGGAAGGTCCAATGATAAGGCCACTGGAGAATATCTGATACTTCTCCTGGCTTCTGGAAGAAATCTTCTTCTGAATGGGAATTCTGTCAAGTGTTCCCTGCAGCCATCTCGTATAGCATTGTGGTCATGTGTTCAATGGCAGCAGTTTTTTTCCAGGTTCCAGATCTGTCTATCGATTCTTATATCTGCTAACCTGTCTCACACTCACTCTTCTAAGCAAATCTAAGAGTATTGCTCTGACAGATGACAAACATCCTTAGATTTGCAGAACTGGCAAACCAAACTACTTACCTGATGGCAACCAGCTACTAGTGAACATACAAGCTAGAAATTAAACTACTGTGTCTTATTCTACATTTATTTTCTTATGATAAATACAGTAATGTTTATAAGGTTCTTTTTATGCTTGACCTCTATGAAAACCTATATCCTTGTTCAAATAAATTTTGCATGAAAATGCAAAAGTATCTAAAAATTAACATATTTCAAAATTATAATTTTACAGTCTACAAGCCCTTTAGAAATCTATAGTAGAAATTGAAGGAAAGATGAAAACACTCACTAATTCTATGTTGGATAAAGAAGAAAACTGAGACACCCTGTCCTGCGAAACTTAGAAAATTAATAATTCCTGATTGATCCGATTCATCCATTTCCTTATTCCACAATCACATGTTCAGCTGCAATCTTGAACTTCACCTGTTGTGGTCCCAGACCCCAACTCACACCTCCTGTGTCTTTGCTGTCTGTGGGCAGGCATCATCTGAAAGGCCCTTAATGTGCAGAAATATGACCCCATGGGCTGTGGTGCAGTTAGGGGCAGGTGCCACCCCCACCCTCACCACACACCCTGCAAACTCTTGCTGGCACCCTCCCCAACCCCCATCCAGCAACATCTTGGGTAGGTTTTCTGTGCCACAGTGGATTCTGATCTGGGCTGTCACAGAGCTCCTGAAGATTTGCCCAAGGATCATAGGAATACATTCTCTGATGTTTCCAAGTCTTTGAAACCAAGCAAATGTGGATTCTTTTTTCCCCTAGGAACTCTAAAAATCAATTTCTGAGATAATGGGCTTTCAAAGAGAGAGTTTACTTTTTTGGGCAAGAAAAGGAGGCCAGTTACTTTGAATAGTCCAAAAACTGCTACCTGGATCTGTAGAAATTCTGATGTTTATAACATCAGGATACTATTGAGTAATTAGGATGCAGCTGGCTCATTTCCTTCATTAATAAACATTAAGGGGCTGAACAGGATGGGGGCAGGTACCAAACCAGGGTGAGTCACAAAGTTGCAAACATTATCAGAGATCAAGGCCTCTGGGGGAGGGGATACTGAACAAAGTTCAGTGAGTTATAAGGTTTTACATATGGATATTAAGCAGAGGAAGGTGGAATTGTTACCCTTTCATTAGAAGTGTTCATATACACAGGTAAGATCCATCTGGATTAATCATCACAATGGTGGGTTTTTAGTTGGAAATGGCAATATACAAAGGCTGAGGTCCATCTAGCCAGTTTTAGTAATTTCAAATATCAACCTTTAGCTGTTTTATAATTTACTGGAAGTAAAAAGACATCTACATAATGATTAAGTAATCATAATTATTTGATAATTCTTAACCCTGGGTTAAAACTTCAGGTATGAAGCCAGGCACTTCTCTCCATTCAGGGCTTCCTCATCCTGATGAAATATCACTTGTGGTGTACTTCCTAGTTTTCTCCCACAAATGAGCCCTCCCTATGCAAATGTCCCTGATGCTAAAGTAACTCCCTGCTCTGTATCCCTTCTGTCTCCACCCAGTGGATTCTAAGTTTCATGAGAACCTCCACTCAGCCCACTCTCCTCTCCTCCCTGAGAAGAGATGCCAGGACACAGCAGGCCTGCAGCCACCTTGAGCCTCCCATGCTAAGGGAAGGAAGCACAGGGGTGTGGCCAGATTGCATGGAGGCTTTGGATATGGGCTCTCTGAGCTGGTGGGTAACTGGAAGGCCAGGGATAGAGCTGTTGATGGAGAAGGACTGGCTGAGCCAGGAGCTCATGCTTGGGAAGGCACAAAGAGGAAGGTGCAGGTCTGGGGTCAGGTATCAGCCAAGGTTGCTTCAGGGTGTGCAGCAGCCACCAGTGATGGTTTGTTGTGGTCTCTTTGTATCTGAATCCTGCCAGCCTGTGTGAGAGGATGAATGGGCCCCCGGGATCTGTCTGTCTGTCTCTCTGTTTTTTGGGTCTTTTGTTGTTTCTCCTTTGTTTGTACAGGGGCCCAGTAGTTGCTGAAAGTACTTGGTTTCTTGAGAGCATTGGCCAAAATATCCCCAAGGGGGCCTATGTTGTGGGTGGGTGGGTCTTGTCCCAAGGTGACTGGAGTACAGGGGAAGCATATAGGATGGGGCCCAGGGGCAAAGGGAAGGGATGTTCCTTTTGCTCATCCCTGTTGTGCCAGGGAAGGCAGTGAAGGCCAAGAGTGCCACAGGTGTGCACCATTTGCTTGCAGGTGACAAGAGGTTAGGGGTCTCATGGCCCAGAGGAGTTCTAGCAAGTGAGGGGTCTTGGCATCTGCTGTTGTGGTCTCTGCTGCCCCATCAGGCCTGGGCTTGAGCAGGACTGGGAGAGCTAAGGAAGGGCTGGGATGCAACTGCCTGTCTGTTCTGCCATGTGCAGGGTAAAGGTGGAGGGGACCATGCAGGAGGTGGGGAGGAGCAGAAAGCACTGGTTAGCAGGAGACATTCTCAAAGCTCAGGCAACCAAAAGAAGAGGGAGGGGAAGTGAGAAAGAGAAAGAGAGAGAGATGCAGGTAACAATAGCACCTGACATTCCCAGGTGGTTTCCCATCCAAGTACTAACTAGGCCCAACCCAGCTTAGTTTTGGAGATGAGAGGTCATCAGTCATGTTCAGGGTGGTAGTGAAGAAAATGGTCATTGCTGCAGCCTGGGCCTTCAAGATCATGAGCTGGATGGTGCTGTGCAACCTCACCCAGCTGCAGGGGCTATGGGACCCTGGTGCCCAGCTCCAGGATGTGGTACTCTGATACCCACCACCAGCCACCAAGGCACCATGGGGGCAAGAGTATACCTCCTGCTTGGCTTGCACCCACACAACAGGGAGACAGCAGCAGCTGGAAGTCAGGCCAGGCAGTGAGGCTGCCTTGGCAGTGTCTGGCTACCTGTCTGTAGAACCAGAGGCCAAGGGCTACCTGGGGTCACAGGCACTCCACCAGGCATATTCCAAAGAGTAGGGCTTCAGCTTTTCTTCTGACATTCCTTCAGGAAAGACATCCTCAGGGAGTGTGCCCTCAGGCCCTCAATGCTGCCCCACCCTGCCTATCCCTGCTCAGTGCCAGGAAGTGTACCCACCCCCACACAACAACCACATACACACCCTTTCCCAGTCCACACAGGCCCCAGACCCACCCCTGCTAGGACCCAGCTTTCCCCAATCATTGAACAGGAACAACCAGCACTCCTGCCAGCTCCCCCAGCAGGCAGCATCCAGCCTGGGTGACCCTTCCTTGCAATCCCTTGGGATGCCAGGCCCAGCCAGTGGAATTGACTGAGCACAATAGATGAAAGTGAGGAGGAAGCCCAAGGTCTTGTTTCCTGCCCAGCTCTCAGGATCATCTCTTTTCTAGTGACCCCAGTCTGGGTTGTCCTCTTGCCTAGCCTCCCATTGGGTGCAACCCTCCCACCTCATGTTGTATTGCTAGTGAGACCACAGCCCTCCTGCAATTGGCTGGCTTTGGATGAGCACAGCACTTGCCCCATGTTTAGGTCAGTCCTCATCCCTCAGAGCCAAACTGGAAACACCCAACATGGAAAGCTGAAATTCACCCAGAGCATTGGGGATGCAGGAGCCACAGGTGCCAAGATCCCACCTGGCCCAACTCTGTGACTTCATGCAACAAAAGCTCTTGTGCCTTGGGGCCATCTACTCAACTCAGCAGTCAGAGGCAAGTTGGGAACTTGATTGGTTGTGCAATGACTGGAAACAACAGCCAAGGTACAAGAAAGATACTGGGAGGTTCTGGGTTTAGAGGAAGGTGGTCTGGGAGCATCAACAACTGGGAAGAGAGGCCCTTAGGCTGGGAACTGCAATCAGCTTTTTGGACAGATAGATCATGTGGATAGAGATGTGGGGTCCCATGAACTGGGGCTCAGGCAGAGTCCACTTGGTGCAGTTGGCAGAGAATCCACTCACACCTTCTGGGTCTTTGCTGTCTATGGACAGGCTTCCTCCAAAAGGCCCTGGCAGCAGAGAGTTAAGGTCCAAGGTTTGGCAGTGGGATTAGGGGCAGATGCTGACCACCCCCACCCCTATCTGACTGAGGTTCTCTCCTGGCTTCTTCCCATCAGAGTCCGGCAGTCCTGTGCTTCAATTTCCCTTGCAAATGTGTCACAGCTTTCCCAGAGGTAGTTACCCAAGCATAATAGGTGGCTTTGAGAATGTCATTACCATAATCACAGCTATTTCCAATAAAAGGGTTTGCTGGATCAGGTGCCACAAGGGAAATATATGTCTCTCAGTGAGAAGATAATTTATTGCAAGTGCACAAGCAAGGAACTGGGCAATCTTCCCAAAACCAGTTCAAAGTGAGAATGGGAGCTAGGGTTTTTATGGGTAAAAGAAAAAGAAAATGGGTTAGGTGAGAAAAAAAAGTAAAAAAAAAAAGAAAATAGTGATCTTTCCAGGGGTGTTTTGAGGAGAGTATGTGCAAATTCTCAGTTCTGCATCTTCAAGCACTTATTCTTGGTTTCATCAGCTGAAAAATAAAC
Organism: Cabassous unicinctus; assembly: GCA_029593785.1. Lineage (NCBI taxonomy): Eukaryota > Metazoa > Chordata > Mammalia > Cingulata > Chlamyphoridae > Cabassous > Cabassous unicinctus. The sequence continues at coordinate 31,660 of JAQZBX010004355.1, read as the reverse complement.
AAAAAACTAACAGTTTAGATGTAAGATCTTCATGACAAACCTTTCTCAGCCAACCACGCTAGGATATCAAACATTGTTTTTGTTCTCTGAGGAAATTTACAGACTTATGGGGTACTCCTAACATGTTTCTGTCTAGTTTTGCTTTGAAACATTATCTTACTCCTGTAAACAAAACTGAGAAGGTCTGGTTAATATCCTTCAAACAGTTAAATGCAAAGAGTAAACGTCTAAAATTAGATTAATAGAAAACCAGCTCAATTAGGATAAAATTTTCAGAGCTGCTTAAGTGAAGAAAATTTTAGTAAGCATGTTTTCCAGCTATCAATGTAAAGAACGAGTCCTTGTTCAGCTAATATATAATCAAGTTTGACAATGTTATTGTCTAAAAGAAGTTTAGATAATGAATCTAATGCCTGGTGCTGTGCAGCTCCAGTTATAGCAGTAGATCCAGTAAGTTCTTCTATTGTGATTGATAGATTTCTAATCATGTTTTCATTTGTCTTAACCTCAAGAAAAGGTGGCAACAATCTGCTAAGTGAGGCAAACCCAGAATCATGAACTCCCTGAGTAAGTCCCTTTTTGTCTATAAATATAGATTGTGGGGACTAGTCCAGTGAGAAATTTCAGATTGATTATAAACTCCTAAATGTGCAGTGAGGAGAACAAATGCACTTTGCCCAGACATTTACCAGCTATTTAGAGGCCAGGAAAATAATTATCAAAGCCCCCACAATTTTTACAGGAAAGAAAAATGCTTTTTCATTTTTAAAATTTTTGTTTAATTAGAGAAGTTGTAGGTTTACAGAAAAACCATGCAAAAGATGGAGCATTCCCATATAGTCCCCCCACACTTTTAACCACTTTGCACTAGTATGGTACTTTTGTTACAAGTGATGAAAGAATATTAAAACTGTACTATTAATTATAGTCCATAGTCTACATTAGGGTATATTTTCCCATATAGCACCCTATTATTAGCACCTTGCATTAGTGTGATACATTTGTTGTAATTCATGAAATGACATTGTTATAATTAACTATATAGTCCATCATTTACAATAGGATTCTCTGGTATACAGTCCTGTGTTTTATCTTTTAATTATTGCTCTAGTAACATATATATGACCTAAAGTTTTCCCTTTAAACTACATTCACATATATAATTCAGTGCTATTAATTACATTCCAAATATTGTGCTACCATCAGAACCATTTCTAAAACTTTACAATTAACCTAAATAGAAATTCTGTACAAATTATGCATTAATTTCCCATTCCCTATCCCCAACCTGGTCTTTGGTAACCTGAATTCTAGACACCAACTCTATGAGTTTGCTTATTCTAATAATTTCATATCATGAGATCATACAATATTTGTCCTTTTGTGTCTGGTTTCTTTAACTCAGCATAATGTCTTCAAGGTTCATCCATTTGTTATGTATTAAGATTTCATTCTTTTTATGGCTAAATAATATTTTGTTGTGTGTATTGTTTTAACATTCATCTGTTGATGGACACTTGGATTGCTTCCATAGAAGATTCACTTTTCACAAAACATTACCTTTAGATTCTTGTACCAACTACATCAGAATAGGCCTCAGGATGTGACAAAAAAACATTTCCATAAGGAACATACCTCAAGGACATACTAAAACAGGTAGCAATTGAGAATTACTAGTTATCATAGGAGTTAATAAATCCAACACATTCATTTTTATAAATGAAATTGAGGCCAAGTTATTTTAAGCAGGGCTGTTTTAAAAAGGTAACTCAGGAACAGGTGTAGCTCAGTGCTTGAGTACCTACTTCCCATGTATGAGGTCCCAGGTTTAATCCCTGGTACTTCCTAAAAAAAGATAAGTCAGATAATGTTACTCTTTCCACAAAATCTTCCAAAAGCTTTCCATCTCAGTGCAACAGCTTACTGGATCTTCACCTCCCTCCCTGACAAATCCTGTTTCTGATTGGTTTTCCTGGGGCTCACTATTAACCTGCTACCCTTACTGAGGTGCCCACAACATGCTATGCATGTTTCTGTCTCATCTCAGGGATTTTGCACTTCTTGTGCTCCCTGCCTGCTTCTACTATTCTCCCTGACACCCATATTCATTACTTTCTCACTTCCTTCAAGTCTTGGCTCAGTTGTCCCTTCTTAGTGAAGCTTTCCTTAATTAAAAGTACAATTCTTGCCTCCACACTCTCTTTCCTCCTTTCCAGATCATTCTTCTCCAGAGCATCGTCACCTTCTAATGCATGGTATAATTTACTTGTTTAGTTTATTATCAATCTTACCCTGCTAAAATATTAGTGCCAGAGTCAAAGATGTCATCTCTTTTGCACAGATTTAACTCCAATAGTAGGTACTTAATTAGCATTTGTTGACTTAGCAAATTTGCATGCCATGGGTCAACAAAAAATGTTTACTGAAAAAGCCAAATTGAGAATCCATGTTTCTGTATTCCAATCCATCAGAAGATTTACAAACTACTGCTGTGGAAATATGCTGCAGTTAAGAAAATACCTTATCCAGGTCGAACAAGGGAAAGAAAGGGGGAAAGAGTAAAGAGAAATGAGTTCATGTGGCTAAGAGACTTCAAAGAGAGTCGGGAGGTCATCCCAGAGGTAATGCTTATGTACACCTCAGTAGGATCTCATAGAACACCAAAGTGGATATCACCCCACACAGAGGGGCTCCTGAGGGCTCTGGAGACAACCAGGTCCTATATAAGTGGGGATAACCCCAGAGATTGATGCCTTATTAGTGGGCTCCTCTTTGGAATCTGTGCTCCTGAGAGTGACAGAGTCGGACTCAAATAACTCCTCCCTGCACATGGTCCATCAGTCCCTTCTATTCAAACCTATATGTGATGCTGGAGTTGTTAGGTGTACTTCCAGAGACTGGAGCCTCTGGCCTACCTATGTGCCAGCTGTGCCTGCAAACTCAGTGCAGCTGCAACACCTACCCTATAGCTCAATGGACTCATCCAAGTCACCTGGTGAGGACATGACTATGGGCAAGGGCCATCCCAGGGAATGGAGAGGGCCTGCAGCTGCAGGCAGGATAATCCCATCCACCATATCCATGGGATATAAGCCCTCTCCCACTTGGAGGTGGAGTGGACATCACCAATCCCAAACTCCCCAGGATTGGGGGAAGAGCTATGGACTAGAATGGACTTGGTGGTGTTCTGTCGTATATTGTGATTCAAGCAATGAAAGAAATTGTAACAGTGAGGTGGAGATGGTGGCCACTGGACATTTTCAGGGCAGGGAGGGGAGGGGCAGTTGAAATACAGGGGCTTTTTCGGGACTTGGGGGTTGTCATGAGTTGCGTTGCAGCGACAGATGTAGGCCATTTTTCATCAGCATATACAATGCAGAACTGTGTGGGAGAGAGGGTGGTCTATGATGTGAAATGCAGTCTATGCTTGGTGGCAAGGCCCCAGGATGTGTATATCCATTGCGGGTGATGTGCCACACTGATGAAGGATGTTGGTGTGGGATATTGTGGGAGGTGTGGCAGGTGTGGGAGGTGCAGAACATGAGAATCCCTGTAATTTCTGAGTAATAATTAGGTAATCTAAGCACTTAAAAAAAATATATATATATATATAATAACATTTATGTAAGCAAATGCACATATATGCATATGTATTTATATATCATTTTACAAATATTGGTATGTATTGTGAAAATTTTTTATTTTTACCAACAATAAAAAAAAATAGAAGAAAAGGGAAAAGGAATGGAGAGAAAGCAAGCAAGGAAGAAAGGGAAAAATAAGATCATCATGTTTTGATAAGATATATAAAAGTTAAATGCAGCGATAATTTGTATCATATCTTAAGACTATCCATGTAAATTTTCACTTAAGTGAGATAAACACTTTAGATTTGAAAAAATAATATGAAACATCCCAAATAAGGGTTTATATTTGTATCAATGCTTAAATCCTTTTAGAACTGACTTCCTTCTTACCAATTCTTCAAGTGTGCAAACTGGATAGGATTTTGGGTAAACTCTAAGTCAGTTGGGCTCAAAGAGTGTGCCATAGTGGGTGCTGAAGCCAGGTGTCATCTTTGAGGAGAAGTAGGAATACAGGCTTTGAGTCACTTGTCTGGGTTCCAATACTGGTTTGACCATATACTAACTGTTTGGGCAAGTTTCATATTGTTCCCACAAGTCAATACATTTTTAGAGAATGGAATCACCTCCAAGAAAATGTCTAAACCCATGGAACTTTTGGGGATGGGCTGTAGATAACCTTGCAGTGTGCCCACTAAAACACCACTTATCCTGAGACCACGGGACCTTAGTTTTCCCAACCTGTACAAAGGGATGCTGACTTTAAATCATTTAAATCATTCTAATAGGCTGCTCCCCATCAGAACCAGGAAGGGGGCAGGGCCAGGGCTCAGTAGCCCATGGGCTGCTGATTCACCAGGTTGCACAGCTGGGCCACCTGCTCCTTGTGGTACTAGAGCCATACCAAAGAACAGGGCTGTATTTGTTTACCCAGAGGCTCATAACAGCTCGCATCCTGCTCCGACATTGGAAAGCACCATGCTAGCCTTACACGGGAACCCAAGATGTGTTTGCCCATGAGTTCTTAGCGGGTGACATCACTGCCGGCCGCCTCCACATAAGAAAACATAAGCAGAAAAATGCCTTTAAAAAGCAAGAAATTATATTCATGCAGCCTATCTGCACAAAAGACATTTCTAACCTCACGTCATTAGTAAGCATCATTGGCGGGAACTGCAGTTTTTCCAATATATCCCTGGGGATATATTAACTTAGGAATTCAATACAATCAACTAACTGTAATTAGAACCCACATCCTGAAGAAACACTATGTTTGCCATCGATATGGAAGTGTCTTTAGCCATCAATACTATTTAAGATAATCTAAGAAAATTCATAAGGAAAATAATCAATATGAATGTCCTCTATGTAGCAAAGCCCTTAGAAGATGGTCTGATATATCATATGAAAAAACTCACAGTATAAATCTCATAGAAATGGAGACTCAGAGAAATCAATGTGAGAAATTCTGTGCCTGCACTCAATATAGGAATGCCTTAATTGATAATTTAATTAAAATAATTGAATTCCACAGCAGTGAAACACCAGATCTGGAATCACTGTGAACTAACATTCAACAAACACAAGATATCATATGCTAAAGAAAACTCAGTTTAGTTATAACTATGAAAACATGAAATAAGAGAGAAGTCTTTACTAGGAAGATGAAACCCCTTGGGGTAGTTCCAGAAAATTTATAATGAAGAATGTTTTCATTGGGAATTTATTTATTCAATGATTGGGGAGCTTATGGGTATTAGTTATTTTGTCTCTATGAAAGCTATTGTTTGAGGAGTTTGGGGTATCTCAGGGGTGAGTTATGGAGGTCAGTGGTAGGAATGCTCCATGTTTGGGAATAAAATATGTGAAGTTTTTATTTGGGAGTCTTCTAAGGTAAATGAATATGGTTTTATGGTTGCCTCTAATGGGTCAGTGATGGACATTTCATTACATCACTCATTAAATATCTGAAGAATTGGAAGAGATGTGGCTGCATTTTTGCTGATCTAAGAGGAAACAATACATTTCAGTGACTAAAATCTTTATAAGTGTGTGAGAGATTCCTGTAGGTAGTAGTTCATTGGGCAAAGCAGAGGTCCAGATAGTTCCCCTTAACCATTGTTAATGGCCCAATAGGGAGTATCAGTTAGAATCCACTGCAAAAATAATCTTTTTCATAATAAAATAGGTAATAGATTCTAAAATCTGCAAGGCCAATAGGCAATGCCATTATAATGGCAATATGTGGAAATCCACTCCTTGATCTTAATTTTGGAAAACTTATAATCCAGAGTATCTATATATAAATCCTTTCTGCTAATTTCACACATAATTTTAAAAGATGGCTGAATACTTTCCTACTAAAATTCGGACCACTAGAAGTATTTCTGTTCTCACCATTACACATCATACTTTATTAAACATTGAAAGAATGAATGCTTTAACCTAGAGACCAAGAAAAGGATGTCTTCTCTCTTCACTTCAATTACAAATTTATATATTGGTGGATTTAGTGTAACAAGTCAAAGAGGGGAAAGAAAAATCATAAAACTTGGAAAAGAAGACTGTTTTTGATTGCAGATTACATAATTGGGTATATAGAAACCACTATGAAATTCACAAAAAAATTAGAGGTAATTAGTAAATTTACTAAGGTCACAGTGTTCAAAGATAAAATAAATTTCAATTTCTATATACTAGAAAGTTAATGAGAGAGGTACTCCATGTTCCTGGGACAATAATTTCATGGTGTCAGAATTTCCATGCCTAGTTCAGTGATGGTTCCACCCAGCAGCAGAAGCAGTCATGGGGAATACAATTATTTTATGGATGTCACCAAGGGCAAGTTCATTGTCCTCATCATACAGGTAGGAATCATCCTCAGCCTCTCTCCCACCAGAATCTCCAGCCTCATTGGATGTGTAAAGCATTTTGATGCTTCCTTCATTGGCTATATAATTCCAAAGATGTTTATGATGACAGAGCCCTTTCCCTGCACAACAACATGAGTAACATAGATTGTTTTTCCACAATGTGAGTTTTTTCGATAAGCCCCTTTTCCACACTTGGGACCTTTTGATTCTCCAATCTTGTCCTGTCCAGGTTCCTGACATGACATTGTTTAGGACTCCCACCGTGAGGCAGTAAACACATACATTTGGCTGCTTGGATCCAAGTGTTTAAGGTTAAGCAGATCACTCATTGTTTACTCCATTGGCCCTTTTCCCCTTGCCATTGATGGTGTATTGTCTTTCTTTGGCTAGGGAAAGAGCAGCTACTGCTCTATGGATGTCAGATGGCTTCAGGTTGACTTATCCATCAGTGAACCAGGACCTTGTGGGCATCCTTGAGTTGGGACCTTCTGGAATCTAATGTAGGGAGAGGAGGGCCTTCCTCTGATATTGAAACAGGATCATTGTTGAGGGATGCTTCTGCCACCACTTCATGCATGCATGCCATTCATTGGAGCCCCAGGCAAGCACAGTCTTTAGTTTACTACTTTCATTTGATGATACTCTGTCATTTACCACAGTCTCAATAAGTTTTCTGATTACACAGGACCCAGGACATGATGGGATTTTTAGATTCAGGAGGATTTGAGAGCTCTTGGTAATCCTTATCCTTTCCATTTCCACCAAGACCCAGTAGCACACCAGAAGTTTTCTTTTGAAAGACTTGTTCTGGATTGTGTCTGGGAATCTTGTGGCCTAAAAGGACATAGCTCTGCTTTCTATATGACCCAATATAGAGGTGTCAGAAGGATACCAAAATGTGTAATATGCTGGCACCAATATGTAAATAGCCTAATAAACCACTGTCTTCCTTTTTAGGGGGTGGATGATTTTAGAGAGTAATTTCTCCTGTACTGGTTCAGGGATCCAGCACTGGCTTGAGCTGATATACTATGGAGGAAACTAACCTGCTGAGAAGGACCTTACATCTTGTTCGAATTTATGACCCAATTGAATTGTCAAATCCCAGTTAGCAATGCATGCAACCCCTGGACAGTTTATTCCTCACACTGGCCCACCAACATGAAATCATTACTATAATGAAGCACTTGGAGTTCTCTGGGCAGGGGTAGCTTACTCAAATCCTGTCCCACCCATTGGTGGCAGATAGTAGGTGAGTTTAAATATTCATGTGGTGGTTCAGTGAATGTAAACTGTAGGCTTTGGCATTGGGAAGAAAATTGATCCTGATCCTTCTCTCAGAGTGGGAAGGCAAAAAAGGCATTCACCAGGTCAACTGCATATTAAACGTCAGTAGAAGCCATGATGGTTTCCAAGAGAATCACAATGTCTGGGACTGCAGGTGCCAAAGGCAGCACTTCTGCAATCAAGTGACAATAGTCTATAATTATTCACTATGCTCCACTTGCCTTTTCCACTAGCCATGCCAGGCTATTATAGGTGTAGATGTTGGAGTGGAGGACAACTGCAGCACAAAGGTCTTTTATGAGTTCTTTTCCTCCACCAATATGACAGTATTGCAACTGTTGGACAATTCAAGGAGGTGAGAGCACTGGGGTTTCTCAGTCTATCTCCCCCATAACCATGATAGAATTTTGGGGGATGGGGGAGCTTATAATTGCATTCACCATTTGGATGTGCAGTGGTGCAGCATATCAATTGCTACAACATATTCTGTGGTGGGAAGCATGACAACAGAGGTGGTCAAAGACCAAATGGACCAGCCCATAGGCTGGAATGCACAAAACCTTGCAAAACCTCCCCTCTAAATCTAATGAAATGAAAACAACTTGCGTTCCTTTATCCAAAAGTGCTAAAAATTTATTCAATGCCCCAAATCATATATGCACTGGGACATGTGGCCTAATGTTCTGAAGGATGGTTGGGCTCTTGGCCCTAATCCTGAGCTGTTTTAAATTCAGTTATGTCTTGGTAAAGAGACCTCTCCCAGGGACCAGATCTTCAGCCAGAACTAAAGGTGGAGGCAGGAGTTCCCCAAGTTCCTCTTCCTCCTCTACTGCTCCTGTCCATTGACTGAAGGAAGGGGATCTGGAAAAGGAAGATTGTCCTTATTGAGGCTGTGGTCCTCCTAGTTTATATTTTTCCCAAAGTTCTCCATTGGAAATCCCATCTATGTTGTCTTTTGGGACCCCTTCCTCTAGTAACCAGAACACAGCTTTGGAAGAGGGAACTCCAAGGAAGTGATGGCTGCTGAAGCATCCTGTGGATATCATGACTTGTTGGGTTAACAGTAAAGCACCTACTGCCCACCTCTGGTTCTTTTGTCAATTACATCAGTGGCTGCCCTCTTAGTATGATAAAGCTATTCAGTAGTGCCTCCCAGGTAAATCCCTTAAGGTCCCACTCAGGAGGGCACTTTCTAATAAAATTATCAATCTTACCATAAATTTGGAACCTAGTGAGGGAATAAATACCTCTGATGGGGGTGGAATATTCACACAACAAAATCCGGTTGTCAGAGCATGACCACAGCTTTCTCCTCATTATGCAATTCAGGGGGAGGTTACCCAGAGAGGCATGTATTCCTTTGAATCCCTGAAGGTTTCAGTTAAATAGAGGCTGCAGCCAGACCATCAACTTCTCCCTCCCCACTCCCTACCTCCCCCTTAACTCCAACTGACTAAGGGTTTGTTGTAGGATTGGCTTGGATGTAAGGTAGCCAAGACTCCTCCATTCTGCCTGGTTGATCATGATGGTGGTGATATCTTCCTCATAAAGTCAGTGCAACTATGGCTTGCATAGAACAAAGTGTCAGAGTAGGGGAAGAGATTCCATCATGGCTGGTCTCCCAGGGAAGGCAACTTCTCACGCCAGTGTTGGATATTGGCAGCTCTGCACGCCCACTTTTCATTGGAGAGGAGAGACTTATGCTGTTTGAGTGTTCAGGATTTATACACCACAACATGTGGGGAATATACCAAAGAGAGTTCTCACCCTGATAAGCAGGGGCTACATGTTTCCAATCTCTGGGTTTAAGGACAGTGGGATGAACAGGCCTTTCCATTAGATCTAACATATGTACCAGGCTATGGAATGGAAACATGCTGAGGTGTGTGCAAACAATAAAGTGGGAGTAGACTATGGCTGGGAGACGCTCTCTAGGTGTGTCCCTGATTTCTGCAGCATATTAGATTCTCCAGTGTGCCTCCTGAAGGCACCAGTTAATGTATATTGGGCTATTTTGTCCCGTCCTGAAATAGTGCTGTTGCCCATAGTAACATTAAATTCAGGTGGGTTCAAAAGAAACAATCCTCAGATTCAAATCACATACTTCATTATAGTAGTCATTAAGAAGTTCTCCCAGGGATGGCCTGGTGATGTTTAGGCTTTCAGCACAAAGGAAATATTTCTTCCCCAAGTTTGGGGCAATCTATGGGGAGACATTGGTCTTTAAAAGCCATTTCCCAAGGCCAGTGGACTCTTTCTTGTCTACAGAATGGTTCCCTAGAGACACAAGGTAATATATCCTTTAGACCTGTGTCATCCACTATATTGGCAATTTGGCTGGAATGATGTAGAGTGATGGCTAAATGCTGATAGAGCTGACAGATTTGCTTAGGTTGGTGTCTCCCTCAAAAGCTTGTATTGTTGGGCTCATTGGATTAGTGGATTATCCATCACTGTCAGATAACCTGAGGAGAGAAAGAGACAATATCATTTAATCCCTCTTTCCTTACCTCCTGGAGGTCAAATTGTTTTTGCCCAATAAGTTGAGGTGAGGACTGACAAGATATGAACATCCAGGCTCTCTGTCAGAGCACTGAAGTGTCAATTTCTGCAGGGACCCATTACCTCTTATTTAACTCAGACCTTCCAGTGGCCAGAGAGAGCACCCTCCTGAGGATGCCTTAAATGGTGAGGTGTCAGAAGCCATCAGAGGTGTGCCTCAATGGAACATGCAGGGGCCCTTGACCCTTGGCTTCTGGTCAGCCAGACAGATGGTCTGGCACTGCTAAGACCAGCTCACCTTCTGGCCACCAAACTGGCCCTCAGAGTGTGGACTTGAGCCAAGCAGACAGTGTACTGCTTTGGCAGGGACACCCAGGGCCTGGTGGCATCAAAGAAGTGCCTGTGTCCTGGAACCAGAAACTGGGAGACCTAGGCCCCTGCAGCTGGGCAGGACTCCATGGAGCCTGATTCACAGCCTGATGCTTGAGGATCCAGGCTACAGTAGCTAGTAGATGGGCTATACTAGCCTGAGGATGCCTGAACTTCTCTGATCTCAGGAGGTAGGCAGGGTCAGGCATGGTTAGTACTTGTATGGTGATTGCCTGGTAATAGCAGGTGATGTAGGCATTTGACAGCCACATGTCTGTCTTTCTGTCTCTTCTTTTGTCAGCCACCTCCAGAACAGGGCTCTCTCCAGTGAAGGCTTCAAGAACCTCCACACCTGCAGTGTACCCTCATGGTTGCCTCTACACTGTGCCCTTCCCACCATGGCACTGGCTGGTGGCACCAACCCAGACCTGGTGGAGGTGATGGTGGTCCCAACTGTGGAGACAAAATTTCCTTACCTGATAGAACTCTTTTCAGCCATTGGGCACCTAGCCCTTCACACCTGCATGCAAATGGTACACACCAGGGGCTGCCCACGTTTTTGCACAACCCTAGATCTTCACAACCTTCCCTGGCACAACAGGGATAAGTTGAGGGAACATACATTCCCTTTGCCCCTGGGCCTCATCCTACAGACTCCTCATGTCCTTCAGTCCCCAGTGGACAGGACCCACCCATCCACTCACACATGTGGCCCCCTTGTGTATGTCCTTGGCCAGTATTTAAAAAAAATGTGGCACTTTTAGGAACTTTCTGGCCCCTCTGTAGACCAAGGAAAAACAACAAATTGCATGAGAAACAAGCAGGTAGGCAGGCAGGCAGACAGGTGGGCAGGCAGACAAAGGCTGTCAGGGAGATAAACATATCCCAGGGACCCGTCCCTCACAGGATGGCAGGAATTGGGCTGGAAGATGCCAAAGGAGACCAGAAGCATCTTCCAATCTTCACTAATTCCTGGCCTTGAGGGTACACCTCTGGGCCTCCTTCCCTGACATCAGAAGGCCCATATTGGCTGCAAGTCAAACTTTGGCCAAGATCTCTCCTCCAGGGTGAGGCAAGAGAAGGCTGACTGACCTGTTCTAATGGAGCATAGCATTGGGTGGGTGGAGACCACTTGGAAGCAGAGCAGGGAGGCAATCTAGCTGTCAGTGAGGTTTGAAGAGTGAGGATTCGCTTGCCAAGGAGAACTCTGAAATGTCCCCCAAGAGATAGCCCATTGGGAAAAGGAACCTCCAGGAGGCAAGATGTGACTGATGCTTTCCTGAGGTCTTTGAAACAGAATGGAATGTATTCCTGTTGATCTTGGAAGGATCATCAGGAGCTCTGTGACTGCCCAGAGCAGAATCCATGTTGGCACAGAGGCCTAGTGAGCTGGTACGGGTGGGGAGGGAGTGGGCAAAGGCTTTCAGGGGTTGGGTGTGGTGGGGTGGTGGGGCAGCACTTCCCCTAACTCAACCACACACCCAGGGCCATAGCTCTAAGCCACAAAGACCTTTCCAAGGAAACCTGCCCTCAGACCACAAAGGCACAGGGTACAGGAGCAGAGGCTCTGCCCACTGCACTGGACTGCAGAGGCTGCTGGGGTCAAGGAATTGCAGGGAGTCTCTGGAACCCTGACACTCCTTGTAGACCCCTCAAGATGTACCTGTACAAAGCCATCATAGTTCCCAGCTCCAAATCCATCTCCTCCCAGGTGATGATAACTTTGGTGTTCTGCCTCCAAGTCCATGTATGACAGTCACCACCACAACCCTTGGATGGGGTTTCCTGTGATAGTAGACTGGATGGAGCTGCTATTTGGCTCCTACTGCTGAGTTGAACTGATGCTCCATTGCAGAGAGAGTGTGTGTTGCTTGAAAGTGCATGGGTGGACCGGGCACGACCTTGGTGCCAGCAGCTCCCCCAGCCCCAGCCCTCCAGGTAGATGTGAACTTTCCACCTTGGGTGCATACAGTTGGGCTCTGAGGGCTGAGGATGGAGCCTGGCCCAGAATAGGTGTACTCCCCTTAGGGAGGCCAGTAGGATTGCCATGGTCACATGGGTGGGAGGATGCCACATGGCAGGGGTGCAGCCTATGGGAAAATAAGTGTGGGACAGCTTGTTTGGGGCTCCCTAGAGGAGAGATGTTCCTGAGTGCTGGGTAGAAAACAAGGCCTTCGGTGTCCTCCTTACCCTAGCCTGGAACACTCAGTCAAGTCTGCTGTGAGGGCAGGGCCCTGGTTGGGGGCGCTGTTCAAAGACATGCTAAAAAGTGCCTGTTGGGCTGGACAGCTCCCCACTGGGCAGGCTGGCAGAGGGCACTTGTGGTTATGGTTGGATGGTTGGGAAAAGCTGGGTCCTGGCAGGGGTGTGCATGGGGAGCCTGTTGGCTGGAAATGGGTGTGTGTGAGCATTTTGGGTGGGTTTTGCGAGTTTCCAGGAACTAAGCCAGACTGGGCAGGGCAGGACAGTGCAGAGGGCCCAAGGACACACTTTCTGAGGGTGTCCGACCTGATGGGAGGTCAGAAGCCAAATAGACAGGCCTCTCTGGAAACTGCCTAATCAAGTGTTTTGTAACATGGGGAACTCTTGGCCTCTGGTTTGCCATATGGGTAGCTGAGCACTATGAAGACCCTCTCAATGCATGGCCAGACTTCTTTCCAACTTTCTGGCCCTCAGTGTGTGTGCATGAGCCAAGAGTGAGGCAAACTGCAATGGCCAGGGCATCCGGATGGCTGGTGGTACTGAGCAGGGTCCAGTGGCCTGGAGCCAGTTTCCAGGGGCCTGTAGCTACAGCAGGGCAAGATTCTGCAGCAATGCAAAGTGCAGTCTCCTGAGGCTCCAGACTGTGACAATCAACATCTATGACCATACCATCCTGAAAGCATCTGATATAGACTGATGTCTCTTCTCTAAAGCTAAGCTGGGTGGGGTCTGGTTAGTACTTGGATTGGAGACCTTTTGGAAATACTAGGTCTTGTAGGCTTTTGATAGCAGAATTTCTCTCACATGCATGCACACTCTCAGTTTCTCTCTCTGTCTCACAATGCCTTCTTTTGGCAGGCAATGACCAGTTCATGGCTCCCTTCTGCCATGCCTCCATTCCCTCTGCAACATCCCTGAACTGGCACCATTGCCTCTACTGTGCCACATATCCATTATGGCACAAGTAGGCAGCTCCATCCCAACCACTCATTGGCTCTCCCCAACCAGCACAAGCAGAGGCCTGATTACAGAAGCAAAGAACTCTCACCTGCTAGACCTATTCTTGGCCACTGGGGCCCTAATTCTCCTTGGCACTTGCATGCAAATGGTACCCAACAGTTGCCACCACTTTCCTTTGCTGCTTTCCCTGTAAAACAGGGATGAGATGAGGGAATATCCCTTCCCTTTGCAAGTGGGCCCCTTTCTACATGCTCCCAGTGTCCTCCAGTCCCCAGGGGACAAGACCTACTACCCATGCTTTAGCAGCCCTTGAGGATGTTCATATCCACTGATCCCTAGCAACCACATGTGGCATTTTCAGCAACTCCAGGGGTCCCCTGTATAGATGAAGGAGAAAAAACAGTCTGGGAAACAGACAGACATATACAAGGGGCCCTTCAGTCCTCCTGCATTGGCTGGCAGGATTTGGAAGGAAACATGCCAGGAGAGACCACCAGTGGCTGCAGCAGCACATTCTGGAGACTCAAACTCAATGATTCACAGCCCCAAGCCAGTGCCTTCCTCTCAGGGCCCAGTCCAAGCATGAGCTCCTGGCTCACCAGTCCCTCTCCATCCCAAGCTTTCTTCCTTGTCCACCAGTTACCCAATGGATCAGAGAGTTCAGGCCCAAAGACTGTGGCCTCCACTCCATCTGACAGCATCCCTGAGCATCCTTCCCTCCAGATCAGAGGGCCCAGGCTGGCTATAGATCTGTCCTGTGCCAGAATCAATTCTCAGGGGTGAAGGGACAGCTGGCTGAATGGATTTCTCTCTTGGAACTTAGAGTTGAATGGGTGAAGACCAATGGGAAACAGCAGGGCGTCACTCTAGGATAGGGGAGGTTTGCAGAGTTTGGGCTTCCTTGTAGGGGAGAATGAAGAAATGCTTCTCCACCCAAGTGGTAACCCACTGGAAGAAAAGTCATCTGAATGTCTGGAAGTGCCTCAACCTATACTTTCCTGAAGTCTTGGAAATAGCATAGAAGGTGTTCCCATCTCCCTTGGGTGGACCTTCAGGATTTCTACTTCCACCTAGGTCAGAATCCAATCTGGCACCAAGACCTATCTGGGAAGGTGTTGGGTAGGGATGGGGTTGGTGTGAGATTGCTGGGTGTGGGGTGGTGGGCCAGCATCAGCCCTAGCCCTACCTCAAACCCCAGGGCCATAGCTCTGTGTACCAAGGCTTTTGGTGAAAGCCACCCTGCAGATGGCAAAGGTGCAGGAGTTGTGAGTGAAAGTCAGGATCCAGGACAGAGAACTTATGGGATACATGGAGGTTCAAGATGACTGCTGAGCAAATTACTATGGATTAATATGGATGAATATGGTTAAGAAGAAATTATCATTTCTCCCAGTTTGGCAGGATAGGGTGTCCTAACTTCCTTCTTTATCCAACCTAGAGTTTGTGATTGTTTTCATCTCTCCTTCAGTTTCTGTAAATTTTTAAAGGCCTGGAACCATTTACTAAAATGAGTAAATGGCCTAAGACTCATCTAAGAACCTTAGCTCTTAGAGGAGAATGAGGGAGTAGTACTTACAGTGGTAGGGGCCATCAGCAAAGCTGTTTTCTTTTTTGGATGAGACATAAGGAGAGGGGAGAGCATGCTTATGTGCCAAGGGGAGGCCATAGAGGGATAGCAGACATCTGAGGGATTGATCAAGGTTGTTGGGGCAAGATGAAAAGCCGTGTAGTCAAGGCCAACTAAAACAGGCTTAGTAATATTTTCTTATTCCAGTATCTTGTCCATCAATTGTTATATTTCCCTAAGACACAATATTTAAGATAGATTCAGTATTAGGCAGAAACATCTTCTTACCCATTTATTTCTTTCCATAGTAGGTTAGAACAAATAGGGGTTAACTTTCACAGAACATGCCTTGCTCATCCTGCTGCTTCTGCCCTGCTCCCACCCCTCTCCATATAGAGATTCTATAAATAAAATCCAAACTTATGGTGTCCTGTGGAAGTCCCATGAGATTTCCTTTCTTTTCAGCTCTCCAATTGCATCCCCAGCCAACTTACCCCACTCTCTTTGTTTCTTGAACTGAGGAACTGCTTTACCCATTTTAGGCATTGCCCTTGCTGTGACTGCTGCTGGGAAAGCCCTTTTCTTAGCATTTTGCATGACTGCATCCCTCAAATTCTTCAGAGCTAAGCCTGAAGGTCACTTCATCTCCTCACATGAAAGATCTTTGTAATCACCCAACTCTATTAGTAATCATAATAGCCTTTAAAGATTTATTCTTTTTACTTCAGTGTGGTTTTTAACTTTATATTTAGAGAAGTTTAGATTTATATTTAGAGAAAAATTACAATAAAAATTTTGGGAAATCCTATATAACACTCCCTGCACCCACACATGGTTACCCCTATTATTGGCATCTTAGTGTGTTCCATTTGTTACAATTGATGAACTAATATTGAAGCATTGCTACTAATCAAAGTCTATAGTTTTTAATACGTTTTAAGAATTCCTTCAATACCTTGCATGGAACAGTGGTGATACTTACTGACATTTAATTAGGCCTGCTTGTAATAAAGACAATCAAGGTGACTGATTTACCATAACACCAGCTTTTCAGTGTATGTAAGTGCACAACATTCCAGATTGTGAAATGACTAAGAGCAAAGGTGTCAAGATTTATTGTTCTCTTCCCTCTGGAGTGTATAAATATTCAACACTCAAACAGTACAGTCTCTCCTCTCCTAGTTGGGCATGTAGAGCAGCCATCTATCAACTCTGGCTTGGCATTTGGCTTCCCTGGGAGACAGGCCATGACTTAATCTTTTCCCCTGCTCTTTGGACCATTTGTGCAAGTAATAAACTGCTCATTTATTAAAATATATTTTTGTGACAGAGCCTGTTCCCAAAATGCACTGTAGAACAACTTGTTCCACTGCTTCTACTGATTTGGGGGCTGCAAACAGATTACCTTGCAAATTATGGAATGGAATTCGTCAATTTTTTCGCAATTATTTTCATCATTCTTTCATACTTTTTGTATGGTAGTGTTGTGAGCAAAACATGACTGATGGACTTGTGGGTTGAACTGAGGGTTTACCTCTTGTCTACCATCCTGGGTAGAGGTAATGACCCACAGTTGGGGTATCTACAGCATGCTGTTTACATCCTCTGGAGGAAGGGTGTCAATAAATAGGAGATTGAAAATTCTCCATGAATTTCTAGGAGTTGGCTAGCTGGTTTCATCCAGAGATCAATGAGGTTGGACTTCTGATGACTGGCATACACTCCACTGGCCCATGGCTTCTTATACCTCTTCTCATTCTGGAACTACCCATAATCAGGCCTCCAAGACTAATATTGTGGTGAGTGTGAGATGAGTCATTATTCAGGAGACGATAATAATTGAAGATGGTGACCTGGAAGGTAAAACAAATTTGTAAGACATTGGGGAAGATGGCAGAGTAAGGAGCTGCAGTACTCAATCCTTCTACCACAACAATTATAGAACAGGCAGGGACCATCTGAAACATTCAAATGCCCATAGTCCAGAAGAACACTGTGCAACATCCAGGGAAGAGCAGGAGGAAGAGGTCAATAAATTATGGTATAGAACTGTAATTGTTGTCTCCAAGTTGCAGTTACTGGTGCCCATACTACAATCTCACAGCAGTCCACTCTCCATGTGATACAGACCCTCTATAGCTGGTACTGACAGAAAAGGATGTAAAAGTTTTATTCCCCAAGAAGAGTGGAGGTAGTGCTCGTCACTGAGAATAGCCTTTGATTTTTGAATTCATATCACTGAGCACTGGCACTAAGGGAAGTTATTGTTTCAACCTGCTCTGGACACAGTTGCTGGCAGCCAATGTTTAAAACTTTCCTGGACAGGGGCAGAGGCAGTGGTGATTTAAAGATGCAGTTCTTCCCCAGAGCTGAGGGGGACAGTAAGCTGAAGTGCTGCAGTTGCTTATCAGGCCAGGAAAGCTCAGGTTTAGGGAGCCACCAAAGAAGCTTTTGTTGCCCTTACTGTCCTCCTCCACAGGACACATTGAAACAAGTCTGCACCATCTTCATTGGTCCCTGGCCTTGTATGGCTGGGAAAGAATAACTTGGTAAATTCATCCTTGGGGTGACCTTCTCATGAGAATTTGCACTCTACACAAAAGCAGCATGAGAAAGTCAAAGGAGTGTAAAAAGTATAGAAGTGAACAGTCTGGGACAAAGTTCTGCCAGCTTCAAATACTCTGGAGAGGGCAGTCTATATCCTAGGGAAAGAGCAGACAACCAAACTCCTGTAAACTCTGGAAGTCCAAAACAACTAACACACAAGGCCACATGACAAGATAGAGGCCCAGAAAAAACAGAGAAAAGCCTGCACACTACATTTCCCTTTGGCAAACCTTCCTGATAGGAAGGCTGAAGCTCAAGAAAATATTTGTCTTCTCACCGGCTGGTTACTAAGTGAAAAAAAAATGCACCTCAGAATTAACATTTTTAAATATTAATACATAGAGTGTGCAACAAAAGAACACAATACAAACAGAGAAACAGGAAATGATGCCACATCCAAAGGAAGAGGATAAAAATACAGAAATTACCAAAGAAAATGAGCATATAGACACACAGAACAAAGTATTTTAAAAATAGATCTTAAATAAAAACAATAAATGAAAAATATGAGAGTCTAGGTAAAGAGATAGAAATTTTTAAAAGTAACAAAACAATAGTACTGGAGTTGAAGACCACAATAACTGGTATGAAAAATGGCCAGAAGGGTTTCCAGAACAGATTGCAGTTAGCTGTGAACTTGAATAAAGACACTTGAAATGAATCAGGCTGAGAAGCAGAAAACTAAAGAAATATTGAAAGTGAAAATGGCCTAAAACATCAATTTGCATACCAATACAAATATTATGGATCTTCCAGATGGAGAAGAAAGATAAATACGGCCAGAAAGGATATTCAAAGAAGCAATAACAGAGAACTACACAAACTTATAAGAAGGTGTCAATATACAAATTCAAGAAGATCAGAGATCACCAAACCTGATAACCATGAAAAAATATAACCCACCAAATATTGATTACACTACCAAATGCAAAGGATAATGAGAGAGTTCTGAAAGCTACAAGAGAAAACAACATTTTACATACAAGGGAATCCTGATTAGATTGAATGCTGATTGATTTCTCATCAGAAATCGATGAGGCAAGTGGGCAGTATGTTGAAATACTTAAAGTGCTGAAGGAAAACAAGTTCCAGTCAAAAATGTATGTACAGTGAGCACTCTTTCAAAAATGGGAGAGAAATTAAGACACTCTCAGTTACACAAAACCTTGTGGGGCAGATCACCACAAGATCTGCCCCACAAGCAATGGTAATGGGAGTTTTTCAGAATGAAATGAAAATACCCTAGAAAGTGCTTCAAAGCTGCCTAAAGAAGCAATGTCCTGCAGTAAAGGTAACCTTTAGGGTAATTGTAAATTCCAGAATTATTTTATTGTATTGCTTAATATGTAACTTCAATTGTTACTTCCTATAAGTGCTAACATGCAAATGCATAAAAGGTAATGATAAATCAAGATTTCTGTAGCTGCAATGTACAAACATAAATGGTAAGAAGTACAAAAATGGTGTGGGTTCAAAGGTTTATAGTTTATATGCATACCATTGAAGTTAAATAAGTATCAAACTGTAGATAATTGTTGTGTATTTAGTATGTTAAATTTCAACCCGTGGTAACCACAAATAAAACAAATGAAAAACATATCCAGATAGAAATGGGAATGCACTAAATATGGCAAAATACAAGAAAGCACATTAATATTAAATAGAAGTGAGTGTTCCAAGCAGGGAGCCATGTAAATTTGCAGCTTCCCACCAAACTGAGAGGGATACATCAGACCAAAGGAAGACTCTGACAAGTTCAGCTTGGTAAGCAAAGAACATTTTATAGGGGGCTTATGCAGGGCCTCATTCTCAATGATCCAGAGGGGAGATCCTCTCTCTTGAAGAGTCTAAGACTGATCATGGCCTAAATCCTCATCTGTGGCAGCAAGCAGAGAGCATGACACTTCTGAACCTTGAGCTGTACCTGCCATAGAGCAAGAGTGGTGTTTCATATCACATGTCTATGTGTGGATGGAGAGGGCATGTGAGGGGGGAAGCATGATTAAATAGTACAGTACTCAAGACAGATAATCAGGTTCCAGACAGTCACAGTGTTTTCCAGCATGGCAGAATTTATACTTTCACAGTTACTATGTAAAATGAGCATTTAAAATTTTTGTCAGTAAGGCTGAAGTTATATCTTTACAGTAATTACTAATAGATCTATTGATACAAAAGTATTCAAGCAGTTCACAGATCAAATTAGTCTTAGAGTTTCTGGGAGAGAATTCTAAGCATATATTTTACTTATCAGTCATGCACTCACAGTTATTTCTCAAGGCTTGCTGTGTAGCTATTAAGAAATGAAATGCTTCTGTAACAAGAAGGGAAAAAACCGAAAGAGTTATGGGAAAAATTCACAGCCATATATGCTACAGGGAGACAAAAACAGTATAACACTTAAAAAGTGAAATAGAAAAATTTTCAGTAGTGCCTTTAAATATAAATGTAATAAACTCTTCAGTCAAATGGAAGAGATTAGTAAAAAGTATTAAAAAGCATTTACCAAATATATGATGACTGGAAGAGACTTATCTTACATTCAAATTACAAATAGGTTTAGGGTGAAGGATGGAAAAAAAATATGCCATGCAATTTGTAACCGAAAGAGAGCTGAGGTGGCTATACTAATATAAGACAAAATTATCTTTAAATCAAAAACATATATGAGGGACAGATATGGTAATTACATACTGGTAAAGGGAACAATTCAATAGCAACATGTAATAATTATAAATATATATGCACCTAACTGCAGAGCCCAAAAATATGTGAAGCAAATATGACAGATTTGAAGGGAAAAATCAAAAGTTCTACATTAAGAGTAGGAGAATTTAAGGTAGAGAACATCTAGTGAGAAAATCATTAGGAAAGTACAGGACTTGAATGATACATATATTGGCCCACAAAACAAGTCTCAATAAATTAAAAAATATTGAAATCATACCATGTTTATTCTCCAACCACAATGGAATGAAACAAGAAATAAATAACAGAGAGATAAAGGGGAAATTCACAGATATGTGGAAATTAAACAGTAAAATCTAAAACAATTAATGGTATAAAGGCAATCAGAAACATAATTGGGAAATATCTTGAGCTGAATGAAAATGAAAATATACATTCCAAAACTTTTGGGATGCAGCAAATTAGGGCTGAGAGGGAAATTTATAGTTCTAAGATGTTATGCGGCAAACAAGATGTTCACCAATTTTTGTCGAGGTCCCTGCTTTCCCTTACAGAATCTACAATCTCCTGAGCTCAGCTGTGGACAAGCAGTCATAGGACTTTTCTCTTCCAGGGTCTCCTCTGCAGTCTCAGCTGCTCTGCTTTCTTCCCAATTTCACTTGTGGGCTATCAGGCATATGACTCTTTTCTTCAGGCTTGAACTGTTCTGTGGGCTAATCCTCTTGGTGTATGGTGGATAAATTTTGGTGACTAGTGATCCCTGAGTCCTCTCTCAGATGGCAGAATCAAAAATGGCACCTTCCTTTTTCTCTTTGTCTCCATTTACATAAAGCCCATCAAGAGAGTAAAATCCCAAACTGTGTCACACTTCACTGATGTACTACAATCAAAAGGGTCCCATGCCCAGAGAAAGGGATTGGTTCAAAAACTTAATCTTTTACTTTTTGGGAGGCATAAAAGAACTTCAAATGTCACAAGATGTATGGCAATAAATTATATAACCTAGATGAAAAAGACAAATTCTTAGAATCACATAAACTACCTACATTGACTGAAGAAGATGAACCAAAGTATGTCACCTGGAAATTCCCCAAAAATGCTCCCACCAAAGTATAGTTCAAGACTACATGGCTTCACAGGAGAATTTTAACAAACATTCAAAGAAGGCTTAAAATTTAATTCTGCTCAAACTCTTCCAATATGCTGAAGAAGAGGGAAACTACCTAACCCATTCTGTAAGGCCAACTTTACCTTCATAGTAAATCCAGATGAAGATACCACAAGAAAGGAAAACTACAGACCAAAATTTCATTAATTTAGAAGTAAAAATTCTCAACAAAATACTAGCACACTTAATCCAGCAGCATATTAAAAGAATTATACATGATGATCAAGTGGTAATCATCCCTGATATGCAAGTTTGGTTCAACATGAGAAAATCAATTAATGTAATCTACCACAATAAAAGAATGAAAGAAAATACCCACATGATCATCTCAAACAAGGCAGAAAAGGCATTTGACAAAATATAGCACCCTTTTTTTGATAAAAACACTTAGAACACTAGGAATAGAAAGAAACTTCTTCCACATCAAAAGGGCATATATGAAAAGCCCACTGCTAACATTGCTTTTAATGGGAAAAGACTGAAAGCCTTCTATCTAAGATCAGGAATAAGACAAGAATGAACAATGCATTCCCTGTTATTCAACTTTGTTCTAAAAGTTCTCTCCAGAACAATTGAGGCAAGAAAAATAAAGCATCCAAATTGGAAAGGAAAAAGTAAAACATTCCCTATTTGCACATGATATCATCCTATATACAAGAAAATCCTGAAAAATCTACAACAAATTTCCTAGAACAAATAAATGAATTCATCAGATTGGCAGGTGATAAGACAAAACCCAAAAATCAGTAATGCTTCTGTAAATAAACAAAGAACAATTGGAAGAAGTGAAGAAAAAATCCATTCACAGTGACAAGTAAAAAAAATCAAACATAAAAGAATAAATTTAACTAAGTGTATAAAGGACTTCTAAACAGAGTATGACAAAACATTGCTAAAGGAAATTTTAAAAGATCAAATAAATGGAATGATATCACATATTCATGGGTTGCTTATCATCCTGATATCAATATTACCCAAAACAATTTGTAGATTCAATGCATTCCCAATTAAATTTCAATCAAGTTTCTTTGCAGAAATGGAAAAGAAAATCATAAAATTTATAAGGATATATAATGGGCCCTGAGTAGTTAAAGCCACCTTGAAAAAGAAGACTGAAGTTAGAGGACTCACACTTCCCAGTCTTAAAATTATAACAAAACCACAGTAATCAAAACAGCATGATAATGTCACAATTACAGACATATAGAACAGTGGCATAGAATTCAGGTCTCAGAATTCAACCCTTACATTTCTTGCCAACAATTATTGACAAGGTGAGAAAGACTTCTCAATCTGCAAAGAATTATCTCATCAGTAAATGGTGCTGAGAAAACTAGACCACCATGAGTAAAAAATAGGTAGACCTTTATCTCACACAACATACAAAAAACCCTCAAAATTGCATGATTCCATTTATTTAATATGTAAATATAAATAAATTTATAAAGATGAAATTAGATTAGTAATTATATAGGGCTGTGGAATGATAGAGGCATTGTGAAGTGACTGCTAAGGGGTGTGGAGTTTTTCTTTTTCCAGTAATGAAATTTTTCTAAAATTTTTTTGGTGATGAAGGCATAACATTGTGATTATACTCAGACCCGGTGATTATACACTTAGGATAGATTGTGTGGTATGTGAATATATTTCAATAAAACTGCTTTAAAATAAATATTTAAGAATACCCAGAAATAGAAGCTAGGTACAGCATGAGAAGCATAGAGAGATTGAGTGGTGATGAATTTTTGTCTTTTTATTATTATTATTGATATAATGAAAATGCTCTAATAATGACTGAAGTGATGAATACACTACTATGTGATCATGCCAAATACCATTGACTTTATACTTTGGATGGATTGAATATTTTAGTAATATGTATCAATAAAACCAATTTCTTTTAAAAAACTTATCTGTAAGGTTTCCATATTTGCATATTCTGGATCTTAATTTTAATAGTTAATGACAAGGACAGGATTTCCAAATGTTGACCATCATAATGGCATTGCCTATGGGCATTGCAGATTTTGGAATCTATTAGATATTTGATTATTAACAAGATGATTATTCAGTGCATTTTGCCTAGGTACTTCCTAATGGGACATTAGTGAGGGACAGTGGGAATGATCTGGAACTCTGCATGGCACAGTAAATAACTGTGTGCATGATTCTCACATGCACTGATAAACATTATAGTCATTGACAAGAAGTATAGTTTCCTCTAAGATTAGGAACAAAGTAATAAAATCTATTCCTCCTCTTCAGATTTTTAATTACTGACCCAGGATAGGAAATTAGGGAATAATATTCATTTATGAAGGAAAGACTGCAAAATCACAAACTTCATGCATTCTTCTATCCCCAAATCTGTAACATTTCCACTCTTGCTATCCATAAAATCAACCATTAGATACCCAATCATTTGCCCAAACACCTCAAACAATATCCCTCACAGAAACACATCTACTGATGCACACCTCCCCAATATTTAAATAAATCATTTCCCATGATTTTTTATTGAATGCACTTTCCACCATGAATTTTCTAGAAATCCCTCAAGGGGTTTCATCCTCTAATAAAGACTTCTTCCTCTTATTCAATGTTTTCATGGTTATTATTAAACTGAGTTTTCTTTAGCACACTAAGTCTTAGGTTTTACTGAATGATAGTGTACAGTGATTACAGATGTAGTGTTTCACTTTTGTAGAATTCATTCATTTAATATAAAAGGATAAATTAGGAATTAAGGCAATCCCACATTGAGCACATGTATAGAATTCCTCATATGTAATCTCACTGATTAGCTTAACAGAGTAGTAGATGAGGCCTCTCCAATTCCATTATATTTACATTATAAATTCTCTCATATAGTATATAATCTAACCATCTACTATGGGCTTTGCTACATAGATGACATGCATATGGGCTCTTGCCAGTATGAATGTCCTTAGAATACCTGAAGTAGTGCAGATGACTACAGGATCTTCTGAACTGATTAAAAACATACGGGAGACAACCAGTAGCAGAGTAAGGAACTTTTACGGTCAGCTCATGCTACAGGGCAGTTAGTAAGCAACCTGAGCTATCTAAAGTGCCTGTTTGTGGGCTCTCAGAGACCAGAAGAGCATACTGCAACATCTTTGAAGAATGGTAGGAGGAGATTGTCCATTTGCACATAAGATTCATAAGTAGAGCACTCCACACTGTGGATGCCAGTGCCCATCTTCCACTGCTGGCACAAGCCACTTTGGGAGTTATTCTGTGCCTGGAATTGAAAGCTTCACTTCCCAAAAATAGGAGAGGAAGAGACTGTTGGGCACTAACTTCAGCTATTGATTAGTAAATTCAGTGGGCTAAAGTATAATCCTAACAACAGCTAAAGTTTGAAACTGTCCAAGTCAGAAAGAGACCAGTAGCCACCATTTTAACTTCATCCCCAGCATGAGGGGAAGCAGGGTGGACTGAAAATCACAGTGCTGGTAGGTACTGGCTTCTTTCCAACCAGATCAGACTGCAGCTCTAGCCTAAGTGCCAAACCCACTTCTGGCAGGGAGGAACCTGGGGTCCTGCTCCAGCCTCTCTGGGAAAATACAGGCCATACCATGAGACTGGTGATCACCCTACTCTGGCAGCACATACCACCTCAGGAGCTATACTGTGGCTGGAGTTGGAAGTTCAATTTTACAAAAGCAGGGGAGGAAGAGACAGATGGCCACTGACTTCAGTTACTTATTAGTAAATTTAGCTGGATAATCTATAACCTTAAGAACAGCTTAGGTTTGAAACTGTCCAAGTCAGAAAGAGGCCAGTAGCCACCATTTTGATTCCACTCCTGGCATGAGGGGAAGCCAGGTTGATTGAAAATCACAGTGACAGTAGGGACTGGCTTCTATCACTCAGATTGGTCTGCAGCCTTAACCTAGGCTTCAGCCCCACCTCTGGCAGTGAGGAAGCTGGTGGGACCTGCACCAGACTCTCCAGGTAGCTGCAGGTGCATTCAGTTGGCACAGAATAACTGAGTAGTTGGAAATCTACCAGGGCAACTAGGGTCATTTTGGATGCACACCTGCAGCTCCATCCCCACCCTAGGCAGGAGATGAAAGAGCATGAATCTTCATCAGTCTCTCTGGGCAGCTACAGTCTAGGCCTGCACAACCTGGATTATTACACATAGCTGTGGCTCTATCCCTACCACAGCAAATGAGAAAGTTGGGATAAGATTCATTGGTCCCTGGGTCAATGTGGGCAGCTTGAGCCACCACAAATTACAGCACAAACTACATCCTTGCCTCCTATTACACAACTAGCAAGGGAGAAAGGGCAAGAAAGCCATAAAATAAAGAGAGAAACTGTACCCAAAATAAATATATCTTGTAAGACAGATGCCAAGACAGCAGCAAAAAAACACAATCCATACCAAGAAACAGGAAGATATGTCCCAGTTAAAGGAATAAGTTAAGCCTCCAGATGACATAAAAGAGTTGAGACAACTAATCATAGATATTCAAGTAAGTATCCTTAATAAATTCAATAAGATGGCTAAAGAGATAAAAGATTTTAAGAAACACTGGGTTTCTTAAAGAAACCCTGGGTTTCTTAAGAAACACTGGGTTTCAAATTCTAAGAAGAATTTGAAAGCATACATGGAAAAATAGATCTTACCAGAATGAAAGTCTCAATAAATGAAATTTAAAAATACACTGGAATCATATAACAGTAGATTTGAGGGGGCAGAAGAAAGGATTGGTGAGCTTAAAGAACTGGCCTATGAAAGCTAACATACAAAAGAACAAATGAAGAAAAGAATGGAAAAAAATGAACAAAGTCTCAGGGAAATAAATGACAGCAAACACATGCAAACATATTTGCCATTGATGTCCCAGAAAAAGAGAAGGGAAAAAGGTCAGGAGGAACATTTCTTCTAATGGTAGAAAATTCCCCAAACCTATTGAAGGACATAGATATCCATGCCCAAGAAACATGCTGCACTTCCATCTGAATAAATCCAAAAAGATCAACTCTAAGACACATACTAATCAGAATGCCAAACGCCAAAGCAAAGAGAGAATTCTGATAGCAGCCAGAGAAAAACAATGCATAACATATAAGGGATACCCAAAAAGATTAGTGCCAATTTCTCATCAGAAACCATGAAGGAAAGAAGACAATATTATGATATATTTAAGATACTTCAAGAGAAAAACTTCCAGCCAAGAATCTTATATCCAATGAGATTGTCTTTCAAAAATGTGGATGAATTTAGAATATTTACAAACAGAACCTAAGAGAGTTTGTAATCAAGACACTGGCTTTGCAGGAAATGCTAAAAGGTGTGCTACTGTCTGAAAAGAAAACACAGGAGAGAGAGGTTTGGAAGAGAGCCTAGAAATTAAGATTATGTCAGTAATGGTAACTAAAAGTCTCAAAAGAATAGTAAAAATAATATATTACAGATAAAAGACAAAGGTCAAAATGGGAGATATAAGAATTCCCTTTTCAGTAATAATATTGAATGTTATTACTGAACATTCAGTAAAATTCCCCAATCAAAGCACCCAGATTGGAGGAATGGATAAGAAAATAAAAGCCATGTATATGCTGTCTGCAAGAGGCTCACCTTAAATACAAGGATACTATTAGTTTGAAAGTGAAAGGTTGGAAAAAAATATTCCATGCATGTAGTCACATATATTAGATGAAATAGACTTTTAAAGACACTAGTAATGTGCAATCTGAAAAGGAAGTCAGGACAGAAAATTCCATTTGTGATAATGACTAAAAGAATCAAACACTTAGGAATAAACTTAACCAATAATGTATGGCATGCAAATTCAGAAAACAACAATTTGTGAAATAATTTTTAAAAAGACCTAAATAATTGGAAGATCAGTCCATGCTCATGGACTGGAAGGCTAAATATCATTGAGATGTGAATTCTACCCAAATTGCTGTAGAGTCAATGCTGTACTGATAAAAATTCCACCAGCATTTTTAAATAAATGGAATATATGATTATCAAATTTATTTGGAGGGGTAAGTAGTTCTGAATGGCCAGACACACCTTAGAAAAGCAAAGCAAATTTGGAGGACTCTCACTTCCAGACCTTAAATCACATTACCTAGCCACAGTAGTAAAAACAGTATGGTACTGACATAAAGACAGACACATAGACCAATGGAACTGAATTGACAGTTCTGAAACAGACCATCACATCTATGGTCAAGTGATTTTTGACTAGCCTGTCAAAACCACCCAGTTTGGGCAGAACAGTCCATTCAACAAGTGGTGCTGAGAGAATTGGATATCCATAGCCAAGAGAAAGGAGGACCCCTGTCTCACTCTTTATATAGAAATTAACTCAAAATGAATCAAAAACCTAAATATAAGAGCAAGAAACATGGAGTTTCTAGAAGAAAATATAGTAAAACATCATCAAGACCTGGTGGTAGGTGATGAAATCTTAAGATAAGAGGAGGACTGAGATGGAATACTGATGTTAATATATGTAGACATTTTATTCAACTTTACAGTAAAAGTGTGGAAATGTATAGAGTTGATGGTAACACATTAGTGTAACAGCTGGTTCATAAATGGGAATGTAGCTGGAAAGGGCAGTCTACAGATATAAATGTAAACTGAAAGAAAGCTAGAGAACTATCTGGGACTGAATAACACAGTGATCCCAGAGGTGGATGAGAATTCTGGTTGATAGTAGAGATGCAAGAGTGTCCTTCATGAGTTAGAGCAGATGTGCATCACTATTGCAGGGTGGTGGGAATGTGGAGAAGCATGGGAAAAATACAACTGGGGTGACCTATGGACTGCGGTTAACAGCAATACTGTAATAGTTATTCATCTATGCCAAAGATGTACTTTGTTGATAATGTGGGGGAGGGGTATGGAAAAACTGTGCCACATGTACACTATGGACCATGGTTAGTGGCAATAGTCTGATGATATTTTCTCATAATCTGTAAAAAATGTTCTACTATGGTGTAGTGTATTGAAAGAGGGGTGTTATATGGGAATTTTGCAAATGTGCATGATTGTTTGGTAAGTTTGCATCTTCTGTAATAAAAATATATTTTAAAAATAATAATAGGGTGGGTTGGGGGAAAAATACACCAATGTAAGTTATGGACTTTAGTTAGTAATAAGATTTTGTTGATATTCTTTCATAATTTGTAACAAATGTTTCACAGCAATGCAATGTGTTTTTCATGGGTTGATGTATGGGACCCCTGTACGATGTTATGATGTTATGATGGTGTATGATGGTATGCATGTTTGCTTTGTAAGTTCACATTTACTACACACTTATTGTTTATGTATGTTCATGTATAAATGATATAAAAATAATAATATTAATAATAGGATGGGTTGGGGGAAAAGTACAACAAATATGCGATAAATAAAACAAAGTGGAGATGAGGCTCAGTGGTTGAGCATCACCTTCCTGCATATGAGGTCCAGGGTTCAATCCCTAGGCATGGTACCTCAAAAAAAAAAAAAGAAGTGTTCATTCACTATGTGAGTTTTCTGGAGTATTTAAGGTTAAATCTATGGCTGAAGACTCATATTCAAAAGCTTTATAGTGTGAATTGTTTCTTTTAAAGTCAGAATATTGCCTGATGGCTTTCTCATATTGTTAACATTCATAGGGATTCTCTCCAGTTTGAGTAATCTCTTATTGTCTAAGGCTAGAAAAATTAAGGTTTTCCCATACATATGATATTATGGTTTCTGTTCAGCATGAATTCTTTCCTGTTGCTGAAGGGCAGAACTACAAGTGAAATTTTTCCCACATAGACAACATTTATGGGGTTTCTAAACAATGTGAGTTCTGTCATGTCATTTAAGATTAAAATATTGACTGAAGGTTTTCCCACATAAATGACACACATAGGGTTTCTCTCCAGTGTCAGTTTTCTCATGTCTTAGAATAGAGGAATGTCAACTGAAAGCTTTCCCATATTGATGTCATTCATGAGGCTTTTCTCTCCAATGTGAGTTCTCTCATGTTGTTTGAAGGAAGAGAGATGAAAGTAGCCTTTCCCACAAATATGACATTCATAGGGTTTCTCTGCAGTGTGAGTTCTCTGATGTTGTTTAAGATAAGAATAGCTACTGAAGGCTTTCCCAGAAAGATGACATTCATGGGGTTTCTCTCTATTGGGAGTTCCATTGTATTGTCTGAGGTCAGAGTGTTGCACACAGTTTTTAGCACTTTGGTAACTTTCATATGATTTACTTCTAAGTTGAACATGCTTATGTTTCTTAAAAGATGAATGGTCATTGAGGACAGTTGCTAGTGGTTTCCTGAAATAGGATTTATTTCTCATGTGAATTGATGCATGTTGGGTCTCTATGGATGTGTGAGTGGAATCTTCTTTCAAATAATTCCATTTAAAGGAATTCTTTTTGGTGAGATCTCTGCTGTAGGGAATTAGATGACAGATTGTAAAACATTTGTCCATATACATAAATTTCATCATTTCCCTACATATGAAATCTAGAGTAACACAGTAGTGATATTCTCCAATTACAATATTTGCATGTTCATTTCATATACATATTATTCTACTCCATACAAAGAGATTTTCTCTATAATAACAATGTAATTGCAGAGGTATCTGATCAATTTTGAGCTTCATGATGTTTCAAAAGATTGTATATGTGAAACCTGTCTAAGCAATTCATTTCTTATGTGAGCTCAGGTTAGAGATTGAGTTTAGGTTAAATTTTACCTCAATTCTAACAATCATAGTTTTTTTGCTGGATTAGCACTTAATCCCAATATTAATTACAACTTTATGGCTTTACTGAATTCTTAATTTATTCCATTCTTGAGTATCTATTTGGGATACTAGGGTTCACAAAATTAAGCTTACCAGTGACATGATTTTAGAAGTGTCTTTCCTACAGGTAGGTTGATTGAATATTATTTCTAACATTTTCCATATTTTAAAGAAACTTTTCCTCCTTTTAGTAATTGGAAAAAAAAACCAGAATAAATTGTTAGATAGCAGTAGGGGGAAGAAAATTTTGAAAAGTTCCAAGTATTCCTCTCAGTTTATTTCTAACATGTACTAATACCTGGAAAGAATATAAAATAAATAAATGCTCTAGGCATAAGAAAACATTATAGGACATAATCAGAAAAGATTTCCGATCATGGAATATTAGAAAAAGAAGTTGGGATGTCAGAGGGAAAAATCTTCCAGGACAAAGATCACTATGTGAAAGTTTAATTTCAATAAAAAATGAATATTCCTTTGCCAATGCCAATGATACTTGAATAAAGCTTGAGAAGACTATGGAATAAACACATGTAACTAAAATTTCCCCAGTATCCTCAGCTACATTTTAGGAATCATAACTCATATAAGGAAAATTGAAGAAATCATAACTCACTTAAGGAATCCTGAGTTTAATATATTAAAGTACATACTTTATCATAAGACCCCTCTGATCATGCACACCTACTTAGAGCTCACCTGAATTCTGGTACAGAGGAAATCCTATTCCTTCTCTCCACACTTCTCCTTGTTCCAACTGGGAAAACACATTTGGTCTGCAAGCTTGATATCCTGTATATACGAAAAACAGTTACTTGGATTTTGAGTTGTGGTAGTAACAGAGCATGATAATGATGTACATGGCAGGTTACCAAAGAATAAAGTAAGCAGTGGAGGTCAGCAGTACAACAATACCTTGAACTCAGAACACTGGTATTTCAACAGAAATTTTAACTCGACCTTTTGCCCATTTCAGTGAGGATGGCTTTTTGTTGCTACCCATGCACTAGAAAAAGAGAGACTTCAGATTTATCTGTGTTCTAAATGGGGAGAA
>JAQZBX010004354.1:0-60736 GCA_029593785.1 Cabassous unicinctus | reverse complement strand
GCTTGCTTCACTCAACATAAGGTCTTCAAGATTCACCCATGTTATCCCATGTGTTAGTAATTTATTCCTTCTTACAGCTGAGTAATATTCCATTGTATGTATGTACCACATTTTGTTTATCCATTCATCTGTTGATGGGCACCTGATTTGATTCCAACTTTTGGCAATAGTGAACAATGCCACTATGAACATTTGTGTGCGTATATCTGTTCGTGTCTTTGTTTTCAGTTCTTCTGGAATCACTGGATCATATGGAAGATCTATAGTAAGTTTTTTGTGGAAACACCATACTGTCCTCCACATTGGCTGGACCATTCCACAATCCCAGCAGCAGTGAATGAGGGTTCCCATTCCTCCACATTCTCTCCAACACTGATAGTCTGCTTTTTTTTTTAATAGCCGCCATTCTAATGGGTGTAAGATGGTATCTCATTGTAGTTTTGATTTGCATTTACCTAATAACCAACAATGTCGAGCATTTTTTAATGTCCTTTTCTTTATCTATTTTTCCTTTTGCTACTTGTGCTTTGGGTGTGAAGTTCATGAAACCATTTCCTATTAAAAGTCCCTGTAGATGCTACCCTACATTATCTTCAAGGTCTTTATGGTCTTGGCTCTTATATTTAGATGTTTGTCCATCTTGAGTTGATTTTTGTATAAGGTGTGAGATGGTGTTCCTCTCTCATTATTTTGGATATGGATAACCAGTTCTCCAAGCACCATTTGTTTAAGAGGCCATTCTCTCCCAGTTCAATGAGGTTGGTGGTCTTGTTGAATATCAGTTGGCTGTATATGTGAAGATCTATTTCAGAACTCTGAACTTGGTTCTGTTGGTCAGTATGTCTGTCCTTGTGCCAAAACCATGCAGTTTTGACCACTGTAGCTTTGTAGTATGTTTTAAAGTCAGGTAGTGTGATACCTACAACTTCATTTTTCTTTTTCAATTTGTCTTTGGTGATTTGGGGCCTCTTACCCTTCCAAATAAATTTTTTAGTAAGTTTTTCCAATTCATTAAAAAATACAGTGTTGATTTTTATTGGAATTACATTAAATCTGTAGATTAGTTTGGGTAGGATAGACATCTTGATAATGTTTAGTCTTCCTATCCATGAACTGGGAATATTCTTCCATTTATTTAAGTCTTCCTTGATTTCCTTTAGCAGTGTTGTGTAGTTTTCTATGTATAAGTCCTTTACATCTTTAGTTAAATTTATTCCTAGGAATTTGATACTTTTAGTTATGATTGTAAATGGTATTTTTTTCTTTATTTCCTCCTCGGATTGCTCATTTTTGGCATACAGAAATGCTACTGATTTTTGAGTATTGATCTTATAGCCTGTGATTTTACTGAACTCATTTATAAGTTCTTGAAGCTTTGTTGTAGATTTCTCAGGGCTTTCTATGTATAGGATCATGTCATCTGCAAATAGTGAAATTTTTAATTATTCCTTTCTAATTTGGATGCCTTTTATATCTTTTTCTTTCCTCAGTGCTCAAGCAAGTTCTTCTAAGCAATGTTAAATAGGAGTGGTCATAGTGGACATCCATGTGTTGTTCCAGATCTTAGTGGGAAAGCTTTTAGGATTTCACCATTGAAGGTGAAGTTAGATGTGGGTTTTTAATATATACCTTTTTCATGTTCAGAAAGTTTCCTTTTATTCCTATCTTTTGCAGTGTTTTTATCAGGAAAGGGTGCTGTATTTTGTAGAATTCTTTTTCTGCATCTATAGAGATGATCATGTCTTTTTTTCTTTCAATCTGTTTATGTGTCTGTTTATGTGGTGTATTACATAGATTGATTTTTTTATGTTGAACCATCCTTGCATACCCAGGATGAAACGCACATGGTCATGGTGTATAATTCTTTTGATATGTTGATGAATATGATTAGCAAGTATTTTGTTGATGATTTTAACATCGAAGTCCATTAGAGAGATTGATCTGCAATTTTCCTTTCTTGTGGTATATTTGTTTGGCTTTGTTATTAGTGTAATTTTGGCATCATAGAATGAGTTAGGCAATGTTCCTTTTACTTCTATTTTTTGGAAGAACTTAAGCAGGAAAGGTTTTAGCTCTTTCCTGAATGTTTGTTAGAATTCACCTGTGAAGCCATCTGGTACTGAGAACTTCTTAGTTGGGGGGTTTTGGATGACTGAGTCTATCTGTTTACTTGTAATTGGAATTTTGAGTTCATCAATTTCTTCATTCATCAATGTAGGGTGCTGGTGAGTTCCTAGGAATTCATCCATTTCCTCTAATTTACCATTCTTGTTGCATATAATTTTTCAAAGTATCCTCTTATGATACTCTTTATTTATGTGGGTCAGTAGTGATATGCCTTTCCTTATTCTTTATTTTGTGTATTTGTATCTGCTCTCTCTTTTTCTTTGTTAGTCTGTCTCAGGGTTTGTCAATTTTATTGATCTTCTTAAAGAATCAACTTTTGGTTTTGTTTATTTTTTTCTAGTGTTTTCTTATTTTCTATTTCATTTTGTTCTGCTCTAATCTTTGTTATTTCCTTCTTTCTACTTCCTATAAGGTTAGTTTGTTGTTGTTTTTCCAATGCCTCCAGGTGTGCAGTTAGTTATTCGATTTTAGCTCTTTCTTCTTTTTTAATATATGCATTTTGGGCTATGAATTTCCCTCTCAGTATAGCTTTGACTGCATCCCATTGGTTTTGATACGTTGTATTGTCATTTTCATTCATTTCAAGGTAGTTACTGCTTTCTTCTGAGATTTCCTCCTTGACCCACTCTTTGTCTAAGAATGTGTTGTTTAACTTCAATATCTTTGTGCCTCTTCTGGTTCTCTGGCCCTTAGTGATTTCCAATTTTATTCCATTGTGATCAGAGAAAGTACTTTGAATAATCTCAATCTTTCTGAATTCTTTGAGAGTTGTTCTGTGACCTAGCATGTGGTCTATCTTGGAGTATGATCCAGGTTCACTTGAAAATAATTTATATCTTGCTGTATTTGGATGTAGCTTCTGTATATGGTTAATAGGTTCAGGTCCTCTAATGTATTATTCAGAGTCTTTGTTTCATTATTGATTCTCTGTCAATATGTTCTATCTACTCGTGATAATGGTGTATTAATGCAGCCAACTATAATTGTATAGACATTTATGTCTCCACTTAATTTTACCGTGTTTGCGTAATGTATTTTGAGGTGGCCTGATAAAGTGTTTATATGTTTATAATTGTTCTTTCTTTTTGAAAGGTTACCAATTTTACTAAGATATAGTGTCCATCTTTGTCTCTTACAATAGTTTTGCATTTAAAGTCTATTTTTTCCTATATTAGGATAGCTACCCCCGCCCTTTTTGGTTAGTGTTTGCTTCTAAAATTGTTTTCCAGCCAATCACTTTCAACTTCCTTTAATCCCTGGGTCTAAGGTGGGTTTCTTGTAGACAAAATATAGATGGGTAATATTTCCTCATCCATTCTGTCAATCTGCATCTCTTGACTGGTGAGGTGAATCCATTATCATTCAGTGTTATTACTGTCAAGGAATTTCTTACATCAGCCATATTTTCTTTGGGTTTATGTATGTGATTTGTTGTATTTGTTTCTATTTTTGTATTTTTAGATTTTCTGACACTCTCCTCCAACTCTCTCTCTCCTGTTTTTTCCTTTCAACCTGTAGAATTTCTTTAGCATTTTTTGAAGGACAGGGTTCTTATTGGGATAGTCTTAATTTCTGTTTATCTGTGAATATTTGAACACTCCATCATTTTTGAATGCCAGTTTTGCTGGATAGAGAATTTGTGGCTGGAAGTTTTTTTCTTTTAGTACCTTGACTATGTCATAACACTGTCTTCTTTCCCCCATGGTTTCAGAGGAAAAATCCATACTTAATCTTATTGTGTTTCCCTTGTATGTGATGGTTCTCTTTTCTCTTGCTGCCTTGAATATTTCTCTCTGTCTTTAGCATTGGACATTTTGACATGTATATAGCTTGGAATAGGCCTGTTAGGATTTATACTGTTTGGGGTGCACTGTACTTCCTGGACATGTAAATCTATATCCCTTAATAGGGTTGGGAAGTTTTCAGCCATTATTTCCTTCAACACTCCTTCTGTTTCCTTTCCCTTCTCTTCTCCTTCTGGGATGCCTATAATGCGTATGTTTCTGCATTTTGTGTTGTCAGTTAAATCCCTGAGTCCCTGCTGGATTTTTTCTATGTTTTTATCTGTCTGTTTTTATCTGTTTGATTTCAGATGTACTGTGTTCCACGTCACTAATTCTTTCTTCTGCCTGTTCAAATCTGCTGTTATGTGATTCCAGCATCTTTTTGATTTCTTGGATTGTGTCATTCATCCCCATGATATCCGTTATCTTTTTATGTATGTTTATAATTTCTTCAATATGTTCTCCCAGTGTCTTCTTCATATCCTTAATCTCTTCCTTCACTTCATTAAGTTGGTCCATGATATTTATTTGTGCAGCTTTGATTAGTTGTTTGATGTTCTGCATCTCTTCCTGGTTTTTAACTTGTTCATTGGACTTGTCCATATCTTCCTGTATCTCAGTATGGTTTATAATTTTTTGTTGTCCTCTGATCATCATTTTATCTTGATGGGTTTATTCTGTTGATTAGCTTCTCTCTCTGCTCTAGAGTTTTATTTAGATGGTGGTTCTGTGTGTGTGTGTTTTGTTTTGACACTTTTTTCTTCCTGTTCTATTTCCTTGCTGCTTTCTATGTTCCCTTGAAGGAAAAATATTATGGCCAGAGGAATCAAAATAGGTAAAAAAGGAAAAAGGATAATAGTAATAATTATAAAATTTACAAGAGGGGCCATATAAGACATAGTAAAATAATCATTTAACTAATGTAAGCAGTGTAGAAAAATAGGGGAACAAAGTGGAGTACCTACAGTGGAATGGGTAACCAAATAGAGAAAAATATATAGAATGATTTAAAAGGCTATAATGCTGAGGAGAGAGAGAAAGAGTAAAGAAAGGGCTGAAAGGAAAAAGTTAATAAAAAAAAGAAAACAGAATAGACAAGATAGAAATCAAAAGCAGTAAAGTTGAGGAGGTTTTATCTTTAGTAATCTATCTCCCTGTCTAGCTCCCTCCAGATCAATGTCCGAAAGGCTCTTGCTCCATGGGCTTCTAGAACAGCTAACTTGGCCAGGATCCTGTCCCCAGTAAGCTGTCTTTTGCTAGAGAGATGGTGAGTGCCCACTTAAACTGATACCAACTTGCATCTTACTCCAACAATGACTCTTAATATTTTTTATATTTGGATGTTTTCCAACTTTTCCTTTTATTATCTTTCTTCCTTTCATTTTTACATTATGTGAGTTTTATGTGTAAGTGAATTAAATTCATTCACTTGTAAGTTTTGAACTAAGGATTTGTCATATCTTACAAAATGCTGGTCATAGTTAATATATGGTCAAAACATTCAATGGTTATTTTTTTTTCCCAATCAGTAAAATAGTATTTTTTTCCTAAAACACCTACTATTTAAATCATTTGTGTTTTTTTTCATTAATTCAAATTATTTTTGTCTTAAATATGTATTAGATGATTGTTTACATAGTTCTTTGCTATATACTTATGAATGTGGCCTGATGCTCTGAAACCTCAATTGCCCAAATGATACCAATATGTGAAAAATAGTCACATGAAGAAAGAATATTTTAAAAATTGCAATTTGAATGCATAAATAAGTAAAGTGATTAGTTTCAATCACTTCAATCTAGTTCATTCACAATTCACACATTTCTGATGGGGAGAGAATTTAATACTAATTGGTTTTGTGTTAAAAGATTAACTGTCTGTATTTCTAAACTAATTTAAACACTATAAACATCTGTTTTACTTTTGAATTTAATAATTTTGGATAAGCAAAAATTCTTACAGATTTTTCAAAACTTATTTTATTAGCATGTATTATTCTATCAAGTTTTCATATTTACTTTCTTTTGCATTATATATATTTTAAATGCATTGGTGTTTAGTATCTAAAAATAGCAAATTGTTACTTCCTATGTTAAAATCTGAGTTCCTGGAATAAATTTTTGTACTATCAGTAAATTATTGTTGAAAGATTAAAAATTTACCTTGTATTTGTCACAGGTTGGTTAGAGATATATTATATGAAACCCTTTAGGGAAGTAGTCATCTGTAAAGAAAATGTGGGAGGGATAGGGAGCAAGGCATATGGGAATCTCCTATATTTTTAATGTAACATTTATGTAATCTAAGTATCTTTAAAAAATAAAAAATTATATATATTAAAAATAAAGAATTAGTAGAAAAAGGATGTTATCTGTAAATCAGTTATAGTTAAATGCATTTATTTATTAGCTAAATGCATTTAAAAATTCACTTCATAGTCAAAATACAAGAATATAAAAATTATACAACCATTTTCAAGGAGTTTACACAAAAGTGTGTCAATGACAGCCAAATATGGTGGGTTTTATGCAAATTAATAAAGAGGTAGAATAAATTTGTGAATTTTCAGGGACATTTGAGAAGATAAGTTGCTTTGAACTGTTTATAAAGACCTGATAAAACATACTAGAAAGAGATGATAAATGTGTGAATTATAACAGTGTCACTGTGAATGAAAAGTCAAAATTCCAGGAGCATTTTCAGAATTATGAGTTCACTGAGGTGAAAGATATGGTATCATATAATGCAAGAATGGGAAATTGAACAAAAAATATCTAGTGCACACATTTTTCAAAATAACTTAATTTCAGCTTTTCAGCATATAATGAAATACATGGACAATGTGGGGCTGGCTACTTACCTGGAGAACATGTGCATTTCCTAAGATCCTCTAGAAAAGCTGGTGAAAAATGTCACCCTGGGAAAGATTGTTATTAATGTAAGGAGATGCTGATGATGGCAAAAAGCTTTAGAGGGTTCCAGATAAAACCATTTAGAATACTTACAGGATTTTAATTGGTAAAAGCTTTTTAAAAAGACATATGATCTATAATGCAAAAATTATAAATATGATGTGCACATAATGTCTTTTTACATTGAGTGTGATGTAATGCAGGAAAAAGGCAAAGTAATTAAATTTATCAACAGGACAAATAGAAACAATTGTGTGTACATGTACATGAGTTTTCTGTAGGAAAAAGCATGGATAGAATCTTACAATTAATGTAAACTGTGACATGGGAAAATTGACATCAATTGATTTGGAGAAAAGTGAGGATAAAGATAATATTTGGAAAGAAGAACCTAGAAATTTGAGCTGACACACTGTGACTATAGAAATTGTGGAAAGTCTTGGTTAAAATATATAAGGATAAATTTATACTATATATATTCAAAGTAGTAGTATAAATTTATTAAATATTTGCAATTTTCAAGAAAGATGTTCAAAAGGATTATGATTATATTTGTGGCAAGCAGGTATTTAAGAGAATATTTTCAAACTTGCTAAATAAT
The DNA here is from genome assembly GCA_029593785.1 of Cabassous unicinctus. NCBI lineage: Eukaryota > Metazoa > Chordata > Mammalia > Cingulata > Chlamyphoridae > Cabassous > Cabassous unicinctus. The sequence continues at coordinate 53,312 of JAQZBX010004354.1, read as the reverse complement.
TCTGAGAAATGTCTGTGTGCTAAGTTTAAATAATATTTAGGGAAAATCAAGAAATGAGAAATACTAAGATTTTTGGAAAATTTCCTATGGCTTATGAGAAATGAATTCAATGGAAGATGACTCAAAATAGCAGTTGGAAAAGTATTGAATAGAAAGGACCAATTGGAATGCTTTTAGGGCACTTAAAATTATCTGCTGAAAAAGGAGAACAAAGCATTAAGTGTAAATCATCAAGGATAATGAATGGCATGCTAGGAAAAATGGATTATCACTGTTTTGAATAATTTTAGTGTAATCAAAGTGTCCAAAGGTGGAATTTTGGGGAAGAATTTAGGGCATTTAAATTTTCAGCCTTAAGCTGAGCCTAATCTTTTTTATTTGCATATCTTTGAAATGTAAAGATATACTTAATGTTTTAGGGACTGTATATTCATTAGTAAATTGCACATATTAATGATATTTATATATTATATTGACATGGATATTTTCCCATAAATCAATTATATCAAGCAATTTACAATTTTGATTCCAAATTTTGAATCTGGTTGTAAAATATTTGTAAGAACTGTGATAGTTTAGTAACCAAAGTGAGGGAAAAACCCACAAAGTTTAAAAGAGTGGATAGTAAAAAGATAATTTGTCAGGGGAAAGTAGAGGTAGATAATAAAGCTGCTGTGCTTAGCATGTGAATATTTTAGATTATTTTCTTGAGGGAGATACATTTCTTTGTGAGATAAGTGGCAATGTTAGAAACTTTAGATAACATTGTAATCAAATAGAAACTGATTTCATAAGAAAGAAAATCAGATTCAGGTGATGAAGATGGGAAGATATCTCCTGTTATTTTATTTCAAACATATACAATTTAAGAATATTAACTCTTGGTGGATTAGGATTGCATAAAATATTTACAAAATGTGTTATAGAAAAATTAGATTTTTTATTTGTTCATGTTATGACACAAACATCTTCTCTACCAAGATTTTCTTCACCATATCTAGTGCCTCTCAACATTGCTGTAGTGAAGACCTCTTAATTTATCTACTAAACTTTTGCAAAATAATGATTTTCAAAACAGAAAAGTGAGTTTCCAGAAAAATAATATATTTAAATGATACACAAAATGCAAGCCTAGTGACTCTACACTTTGCAACTGTGATGGTGACAATTTGCTTTAAAAGTCAGAAACCCATAATCTCAATTCATGCACTCATCTTGAGAAGACCAGTTAGAAGCAAGTCATGGTCCTATGCTTATCTTCAGGCCACTACTGTGTATTAATATCCTGGCCAAACACATCATAGAACTCTTAATAAAACTTAACAACTGTCATTGAGAATACACTCTGTTCTAGGGATTTTTCCATATTTAACCAGTTAAATCTTCATTAATACAATAAATTTCATGAGTTGGGTATTATTGAGGTAAGGGGGTAACAGTTTTTCATGTCATACCCAGGCAATTGTATTTGAAAACCGCACCTAATCATTTTGCAATGTTATCTACTACAAAATGGTAATGAGTAGAACCAGACAAATAAAAAGGGCTTTTCCTGCACACAAAAGACAATTTTAAAAAATGGAAGGCAGTGCTATGGTGGAAAATTTGAAGGTAAGATTATCAATATTTTTCAAAGTGTGTTTTTAATTTAATTTTATAGTGACATTTATGTATTAATAAATTATATGAGATTCAATGGCCATCTACTAATTAGCATGATTTCATAGTGATGGCTATACATTCCAAGATATTTGTGACAACATTAATGTGATATGAAAATATCTATGTGTTATATTGGTGACAAGAATAGAGGATTGCTGCTATTACTGTGGTTTGTTGCCTAAATTTATGATTTTTTAAAGGGTGTTTTCTTAAATTTAATTTAATTTTATTTTGAAAGATGCTTTAGATTACATAAATGGTGAATTGAAAATGTAGGGGGATTCCCATATACCCACCCCCACTTTTGCCCATCAGCAACATCTTTCATTAGTGTGGTACATTTGTTACAATTGATGAACACATATTGAAGTATTGCTACTAACCATGGTCTATATAGTTTACACTTTGCCCTGCACAATTTTATAGGTTTTGACAAAATGTTTAATGGCTTGTATTTGTCATTGCAATGTTATTCAGAAAAATTCCAATATTCCAAAAAATGCCCTATGTTACACCTCTTCTTTCCTTTCCTTACCCTTAGAAACTCTAGTGACCACTGAAGTTATATCAATGTTACAAGTGTTTCCAAAGCTAAAATATTAATAAGTCCAATTTAGTCCATAGTTGCATTCCCACCTTTTGGTTTTTATTCTTCAATCTTGAAGATTTTGGCAAAGTTGATGCCCACTCTGTTTCTGATTGAGAGGGAGATTAGATCCCATGGGGCACATCGATAGAATTGCGTTACGTGCAGCTGTAGATACTCACTGTTTGTTGAGATGAACATTGTCCATCTCATCCTTTTGTTAGTTGTCCTGACCAAATCCAGTGAAATGGAGAGTAGGTGCTGCAACTCTGCTGAGATTCAGGGATCAAATGGAATATGAACAGACCAAAGAGTTAAGTCTCTGAGACATGTGTTTAATGAGTATAGTGCTAATTATAGGTTCAAATAAAAGTGGCAGAAGAGACATTTGTAGGGAAATTATAGATGAGTCTAACTCTGTTACATTGGGGAGCATATATTCCAAGGTTAGGCCTCTGACAAGGTGCCCAATTCCTGAAATAGTTGGCCCTGTCTGTAGTGTCTAGATGTCTCTAGAGCCCTCAGTAGCCCTGCTGTTTGAGACACTGTTTACTGTGCCAATCAATGAGATCCTCCTGAGATGTGCATAAATATAACCTTTGGAATGACCTCCCAACTCACTTTGAAATCTCTTAGCCATAAAAGCTCATTTGTATTTAATATTTTCCTGTTTTGGTCAAGGTCTTTTTCCAATTGCATTGCTAGTTGGCACGTGGTAATAATCCCTTGGTGCCAGGGTGGTGCATCCTTGGGAGTCATGTTCCAGGCTGGGGGGGAAGTTACTGAGTTTATATACTGGGTTTGGCTTAGAGAGAGGACACATTTGAGCAACAAAGAGGCATTCAGGAGGTAACTCTTAGGGAATATATAATAGTAGACTAAGTTTCAATTTCACAAGAACAAAGTTCTTAAGTACAACCATCAATATCAAGAGTCTGCCATATTGGTCTGTGCTCCTTCACTATCACTGCCCTTGTACTCGGGAGATTCATGTCGCTCACTTAAAGAATGTAGCAGGACTCTTTTTGGTTATTGTGTGGTTCTTCACCCACTGAGAAAACACCCCATGACCATCTGAACATATTCATATGCTATAGAGGCATGCCCCAAGGGTAACCCCTCCCAAGCATGTCCCCATCACTGACATCCCACAGCAGTGATCCTCTCTTGCCACAGTTGAGACCCTTTTGCAATCCAAAACCTCCCAGAAAACAAAGTCAAATAAAAGACAATAAAACACTAAAATAAAATACTAATAATAATTTTAAAAAATAAAAATGAATTCATTGTATCTTTCATCACCGTTAGGACTGTTATCTTCTACGTACGGTGATAATTTCTTTTGTATGACCCCCATTGTCTTATTTTTTTTGGCTTTATTTTCAAAGAAGCTTCAGGTGACAGAAAAGTCACATAGAAAATACAGAAGATTTCCATATAGCCAACAACCACCCCTTCTCACACTCTCCCCTATTAATAACATCGTAGAGGAGTATGGTACATTTTAAAAAATTGATGAACAAATATTGAAGCATTACTCCTAACCATGGTCAATAGTTTACATTGTGGTTTACATTTTGCACCATATATTTTTATAGGTTTTCACAAAATATATAAAGGCCAGTACCCGTCATTGCAAGATCATGTAGAACAATTCCAATGCCCTAAATATGTCCTATGTTCCATTTGTTCTATTCTCCACTCCCCCTCCCAGTGGAACTTATGTTATCCACTAAGTTTTGACTTATAAAGAATAAGGTTCATATTAAATGCATTAATATTGTGAGCTTGACATATTGGTCTGTTTTCTTTATGCACTGCCTATGATCTTAAGTATCTTGTCCTTTTTGAGAACATAGCAAAATTCACCAGGAAGGGTGTTTAATATTTTCTTGTTTTATGTGTATGTCTCCACATAGAGAGATAAAACATTATGATAAGATGAACACTTCCATATTCCATACAAGCATGCACTAGGTGCACCCTATCCCACATATCTCCCCAACCCTGATGCTCAGCATCAGTAAATTCCCTGCCATATTTGACAAAATAACATTCCTACCATTGTAGTTTTAACCACAGATGTAAAAATCCCTAGAGGTCATCTGTTCCTTGCTCCAGCCCTCCCCCAGCTCCATGCATAGTCCAACCCAAACCTGTTACCCTACTTCTCCTCACATTCCATCTTCATTGACTCCAATCACAACACTGCATCACCTTCAGCCCCATCCACTGCCCAACCCGCCTCTTCCACCTTATCGTAGGTTTTGCCCATTATGAGCATCGGCTCACCATACTCCACTCCCTTTCTGTTTCCTGATAACCTATCTTTTAGATTCCAGCTCAGTGAATCTGCTCAATTTGCTTAAGTCATATCAGTGAGGTCATGTAATATTTGTCCTTTAATGACTGGCTTACTTCACTCAACATAACGTCATGAAGATTAATCCATGTTATCCCATGTGTTAGTACTTCATTCCTACTTAAAACTGAGTAATATTCCATTGTATGTATAAACTACAATTTGTTTACCCATTCATCTATTGATGGACATTTGGGTTGTTTCCAACTTTTGGCAGTAGTGAATTATGCCACTATGAACATTGGTGTGCATATATCTGTTCACACTCCCGCTTTCAATTCTGATATATACTCAGCAGTGGTATTGCTGGATCATGTAGCAGTTCTATAGTTAGCTTCCTGAGGAACCACCAAACTGTTCTCCACAATGGCTGCACTGTTCTACATTTCCATCAGCAGGGGATGAGTGTTACTTTTCTTCTACATCATCTCCAAAAGTTGTAGTTCTCCATTTTATTTTTTAATAGCCATCAGTCTAATAGTTGTAAGAAGATATCTCATTGAAGTTTTGATTTGTATTTCCCTAATAGCTAGTGATGTTGAGCATCTTTTCATGTGATTCTAAGCCATATGTTTTTCCTCTTTGGCAAAGTGTCTATTCAGATCTCTTGCCCATTTTTAAATGGGTTGATTTTCTTCTTCTTTTTGAAATGCAGGATTTCTTTATATATCCTTGATATTAATCTCTTATCACATAAATGATTACCAAATATTTTCTCCTTTTGAGTAAGCTGCTTTTCACTTTCTTGACAAACTACTTTGAAGAACAAAAGTTTTAAATTTTGAGGAGGTCTCATTTATCTGTTGTTTTCATGGCTCTGATTTTGGTGTAGTTAATGAAACCATTTCCTACTACACGATCTCTTAGATGCTTCCTTACATTGTCTTCTAGGAGCTAAATTGTCTTGACTCTTATATTTAGGTCTTCAATCGATATTGAGTTAATTTCTGTATATGGTGTGAAACATTGATCCTCACTCATTCTTTTGTATATGGAGATCCAGTTCTTCAAGCACCATTTGTTGAAGAAGCCATTCTGTCCCATCTGAGTGGGCTTGGTGTCCTTGTCGAATATCAGCTGGCCATACATGCAAAGATCTATATCAGAACTCTCAATTCAGTTCCATTGGTCAGTATGTCTGTCCTTGTGCCAATACCATGCAGTTCTGTCACTGTCGTTTGTATTATGCTTTAAAGTCAGGTAGTGTGATTCCTCCAATTTTGTTTTTTTTTTCAATATGTTTTTGGTTATTCAGCGCCTCTTGTTCTTTCTAATAAATTTCATAATTCACTTTTCAAACTCAGTAAAAAATGCCATTATAAATTTTTGGGATTGCATTGTCTGTAAATCAATTTGGGTAGTACAGACATCTTAATGATGTTTAGTCTTCCAATCCATGAACACGGAATTATCATCCATTCATTTAAATCTTCTTTGATTTACTGCAACATTATTGTGCAATTTTCTGCCTACAAGTCCTTTACATTTTTATTTAAATCTCTTCCTAGTTATTAGATTCATTTAGTTGCTTTTGTAAATAGAATTATCTTTCATGATTTCCTCCTCAGATTGCTGATTATTGTTGTACAGAAATGCTACTGATTTTTGCATGGTGAGCTTATATCCTGCCACTTTACTGAACTCATTTATCAGCTCTAGAAGCTTTTTCATAGTTTTTTTCAGGGCTTTCTACGTATAGGAATATGTCATCTGCAAATAGTGAAATTTTTGCTTTTTCCTTTCCAATTTGGATGCCTTATATTTATTTTCCTTTCCTAATTTCTTGAGCAAGTACTTCTAACACAATGTTAAATAACAGCAGTACCAGTGGGCATATTTGTCTTGTTACAGAACTTAGAGGGAAGGCCTTTAGTATTTCATCATTAAATATGATAATAGCTGTAGGTTTTCCATATATACACTTTATCACATTGAGGAAGAGTCATTCTATTCTTAACTTTGAAGGGTTTTTCTCAAGAAAGGATGCTCTATTTTGTCAAATGTTTCTTCTTCTTCAATAAAGATGATCACATGACTTATTTATTTCAATATGTTAATGTGGTGTATTACATTGATTGATTTTCTTATGTTGAATGATCCTTTCATGCGAGGGATGAAAACCAATGGATCATGGTGTATAATTCATATGATGCATTGTTGAATATAATTAGCAAGTAGTTTTTTGAGGATTTTAGCATCCAGATTCATTAGAGAGTGCTGTCTCATTTTCTTTTCTTGTGGTATCTTTATTTGATTTTGGTATTAGGGTGATGTTGGCATCATAGAATTAAATAGATTTTGGACTGTACACTTTATAAATTTTGATGTTATTCAAAATGGCCTGGATCTATTATTGCAAGATCATGCAAAACATTCTAATGCCCTAAAAATGCCCTATGTTCCATCTATTCTATTCTTGCCTCTCTCTAAGCAAATGCAGCATATACAGGCATACCTTCCTCCTTGCATTAATTTTTTAATGTAACATTTATGTAATCTAAAGCATTTAAAAATGCATTGAAAATGAATTAGTCAATGTTCCCTCCACTAATATTTTTTGGGAGAGTTTAAGCAGGATTGGTGATAGTTCTTCCTGGCATGATTGGTAGAATTCACCTGTGAAGCCATATGGTACAGAGCTCTTTTTAGTTAGGAGTTTTTCGAGAAGTCATTCAATCTCATTATGTGTGATTGTTCTGTTGAATCCATCAATTTCTTCTTTCATCAATGTAGGCTGCATGTGAGTTTCTATGAATTTGCCCATTTCATTTAAGTTATCCATCTTGTTGGCATATAATTTTTCAAACTATCCTTTTATGATACTCTTTATTTTTGTGGGATCTGTGATGATATCCTCTTTCTCATTTTTCATTTTATGTATTTGCATCTTCTCTCTTTTTTCATGGTTAGTCTACATAAGGATTTGCAAATTTTATTAATCTTCTCAAAGAACCAGCTTTTGTTTACCTTTTTTTTTTTACAATTTATTTATTTTAAAGAAACTTTAGATTACATAAAAAGTTTAGGGGATTCCCATATGTCCCACTCCCTCACCGCCCCACACTTTCCTACATTAACAACATCCAAAATAAGTGTGTTACATTTGTTACAATTGATGAAACATTGCCACTGACCATGGATTTTAGTTTACATTATAATTTACATTCTGTCCCATGCAAGTGTGTAAGTTATGACAAAATATATAATGGCCTATATCATCATTGCAACATCATGCAAGACAATTCCAAAAACCTAAAAATGCCCCCATATTACACCTATCTTCTCTCTCCCTCTCCTCATAACCTCCACTGTCTCCACATCAATGATCAAAGTTCTTCTATTGCTAGGATAACAATAAATCTATAGTAGAATAATAGTAAGTCTATGTTAGTCCATTGTTCATTCTCCAATCTTGAGAATTTGGGGATGGTGATGACCACTCTGCTTCTAATTGAGAAGGGGCTTTGATACCATGAGTCACATGGATGGAACTTGCTTGCTTGGCAGTTGCAGACTCTCTGTGTTCCTTGGGATGGGAGTTTTCCATCATCATCACCTTCTAAGTTTTCCTCCGTAAGTCCACATAACCTTAGACTAGGTTTTGCAACTCTGCTGAGATTCATGGCCCAACTGGCCCATGGATGGACCAAAGATTTAAGTCTTAGAGATTCACCTATATTAATTTCATTCAGTATTGCTCTAATATTTGCTATTTCCTTCTTTGTTCTTCCTTGGGATTAGTTTGTTCTTTTTCTATTCCTTTCAGATGTGCAGTTAGGTTTCAATTTTAGCTCTTTCTTCTTTCTTAATGTTAGCATTTATGGCTATAAATTTCCCTCTCAGCACTGGTTTTGCTGCATCCCATAGGTTTTAAAATGTTTTGGTCTCATTGTCATTCAATACAAGGTAGTTACTGATTTCTTTTGCAATTTCCTGCTTGACCCACTGATTGTCTAAGAATGTGTTTTTTAAAATTAATTTCCATATCTTTGTGTCTGTTCTCTTTCTCTGCTCCCTATTAGTTTCCAGCTTCATTCCATTGTGGTCACAGAAATTACTTAGTATAATTTTATTCTTTTTAAATTCATTGATATATTTTTAAGGACCTAGCATGTGTTTTATCCTGGAGAATGATCCATGTGTGCTTGATAACAATGTATATCCTGTCATACTTGGGAGTAAAGTTCTGTATATGTCTAAAAGGTCTAGATGTTCTAATGTTTTATTCAAGGTCTCTGTTTCTTGACCCTTGTGGCAATTTGATATTATTTATGAATTCCAAAAAGAGGTACTGATTATGTTTTTAAACTGATCTGTTCCTCTGGGCATGATACCCCTTTGATTGAATTAAATTCAGAAGTTTCACTTTTCATTAAATCACGATTAGGGCTTTAATTCAATCACTTCTTGAGGGCAACTCAAACTTGAGTCCCAGCCCCATTGGTGGGCTATAAAAATGGATGCTCAATAAAGAATATGGAAGTAGATACACAGAGAAGAAGAACACATGGGAAGAAAGACAGCTCCATAGATAAGGCAGAGGCCCCAGGAAGAGAGATGAGCCTGATAGTTTGCAGCTGAAGAGAACAGAGAGCTGAGAAGTCCTGTGAGATAAGCCTTATGCCAGCCTTAAGGGGAAGAAGGAAGGCTGAACTCTCACAGGCATTGTCTGTCATCTTGCTTAAACACATGGGAAATGACATTGGATGAGAAAATACCTCTTATGGTACCATGAGTTGGACTCTTTAGAGCCTTGTGACTGTAAGCTTCTACCCCAAATAAATACCCTTTAAAAAAGCCAACAGATTTCTGGTACTTTGCTTCAGCAGAACGGTGGCTGACTAATATAACACTCTTTTGGGATGTTCTGTCTAATGGTGATAATGGTATATTAAAATCCCCCACTATAATTGTAGAGGTATCTATTTCTTCCCTTATTTTTCCCAATATTTGCCTCATGTATTTTAGGGCACTCTCGTGAGGTGTATAAAGGTTTATTTTTTTTCTTCTTGATATAGTATCCCATTTATTAGTATATAGTGTCCTTCTCTGACTCTTATTTGTATTTAAAGTCTATTTTACCAAATGTTAGTACAGTTACTCCCATCCTTTTTTGTTTGTTTGCTTGTATGTAAAATTGTTTTCCACCCATACTTGCAACCTCTTTGCCTCCCTGGGTTTAAGGTGAGATTATTGTAGACAGGATATAGATAAGTCATATTTCTTTATCTATTCTGCCATCCTGTGTCTATTGATTAGAGAGTTTAATCCAATAACATTCAATGTTATTACACTTAAGGCAGAACTTACTTTAGCAATTTTTTTCTTTAGTTTTATATATGTCATATTTTGTTATTTCTCCTTTAATTTTTTAGTTATTCTTAGTAATGATTTTCCTTTCTACACACTCCTCCAACCCTCTCTCATCTGTTATTTTTTTCCTTTCAACCTCCTGAACTCCATGAAGGGCAGGTTTCTTGTTGACAAACACTCTTAATTTTTGTTTATCTGTGACTATTTTAAACTCTCCCTCATTTTTGAATGATAGCTGTGCTCTATATAGAATTCATGGCTGGCAGGTTTTTTCTTTTTATCACCTTAACTATGTCATATCACTGCCTTCTCACATCCATGGTCAGATGAATAATCAGTGCTTTATATTATAGAGCTTTCTGTGTATGTGATGGATTTCTTTTCTCTTGCTGCTTTCAGTTTGCTCTTTGTCTTTAGCATTTGACAATTTGATGAGTATATGTCATGGTGTAGTCCTGTTAGCATATATACAGTTTGGAATGTGCTGCACTTCCTAGACTTGTACATCTTTGTTCCTCAAAAAAGTTGGCAAATTTTTAGCCATTTTTTCCTCCAACATCCTTTCTGCCCTGTTTCCGTTCACTTCTCCATCTGGGATATCTATAATGCATATGTTTGCATGTTTCATGCTGTTATTCATTTGCTTAAGTTCCTGCTGTATTTTTTCTAACTTTTTAGCTATCTGTTCTACTATCTGTATGATTTCAGAATTATTATCTTTGACATCACTAATTCCTTCCTCTGCCTGTTCAAATCTGTTGGTATAGCCTTCCATTATCAATTTATTTTATGCTTCATATCTTTCATCGATTTACACATTTTTTCATTTCATATAAGCTAGCATTTCAAGAACATGGCAAAATCCACCATCTTGACTGATTTTCTCCTTGTGGGCTTTGCTGATGGATAGGAGCTAATTTTTCCTTCATGTCATGTTATTTCTACTCAGGCACCCAGTTAGGGAATAATCTCATTACCACTGCCACCACTATTGACTAGAACCTTCCCATGCACAAGTACTTCTTGTAGAAATTTGCCATCTTACATGTGTTGTATATTTCACTGTCACTATTGTCTGTGTCAGCTCTCTTAGAGATAACTTGGCTATTTCTGTGGCTGAGTGTACAAGTCTGATTTCCCTGGACTTTTTAGTGTATATGAAGATGTGGTTTTCCTCATGATCTAGCTATAACCACTATGTGGCCACATACCAGACCCTCCAATACCCTTTGAACATGAACTTCTGATTCTCTGTATGTATGACACTGGCCCCCCAACACTGTGGTCTTGCCTATGCAGGTGTAAACACTGGAAATATTTCAGCTGCCCTTCTGTCAACCCAATCTGGTTTATCAGTTTCTGTGATATAACCTCTATGATGAGGTACTCTTTTCCTGAGACCTTTAGCAATGGGATTGTAATTACTGTTTCTGTTTACCATCATTACCATGTCTTATATTCACATATTTTCTACAGTCCTCAAGTTTCCAATCAAAGAGATAAAAAGGAAAGTCCCTTCCCACATTTCTTACATCATTGTGGTATGTGTCTTCCACAGCTCTGGAAGATATGTGAACTGTAAATCCTTCAGTAAATTCTTAAACCATTCAGGACATGATTCCTTCTATATAATATATTATGTTTGCTCCATTTTTGAATCATATAATCTGCAATCTTAGAAACAAACCAGTAAAGGAAGCTTTGAAGAAAGTAATATTAATAAAATTTTATGCAGAAAAATTATAAATATACATTTCACATTTGTCTAATATTGTTGAGTGAAATCCAATAGTTTTCAGCATTGCTATAAAAAATATCATACACTGGTTTGCATAAAATAGGAATTTATTGGCTCACAGTTTTGTAGCTGATACCAAGCAAAAGTCAGTTTTTTTCCTGCCCAATGGTCTCCAAATATAAACTCTTGAGACATTAGTGTCTCAATGAGAGAAAGAATGTATTGCATGTACATGGCAAGACACTCAGATAGCCTAATGGACTAAAATATGTCTCTCTGAATTGCAATATTTCTTATAGTTTTATACTATCTAAAAACAGGCAGGTTTATGCTAATGAATAATTGGGGTAGGGCTGGCATAGGTTTCCTTGTTAATAAACATTAAGGGTGCTGTCTAGTGATCATAAGACTTCAAAGTTGCAAAAACTGGATTAGGATGGGTACAAAAATGGGTGTGAGTCATAAGGTTTTTCAATCAAAAGATAACAGTTGTATAGGCTTATAATCATCACCAGAGATCAAGGTATCTGGATTCTAGTCCATCAAGTTTCAATAATTTCACATATTTACTTTTGCTTTTTCTAACATATACTTGAAGGTTATTAGGCAACTATATAATGTTTCAGTAATCACATTCATTTGTTAATTCTTAACTTTTGGTTACAGAGCTAGATATACAAAATCCAGTTCTTTTTAAATACATTTTTAAAAAGATACTGTAGATTACATGAATATTACACAAAAAATATAGGGGTTCCAATATGCCCCACTCCCTACTCCTCCAACATTTTCCACATTAACAACAGCTTTCATTAGTGTGGTACATTTGCTAAAATTGATGAACACATATTGAAGAAATGCCACTAACCATGGATTATAGTTTACATTATAGTTTACACTCTGTTCCACACAATTGTGTAAGACATGACAAAATATATAATGGCATGTATTGCTCATTTCAATATCATGTAAGACAATTCCAATGTCCCAAAATTCCCCCATATTATACCTATTTTTCCTCTCCCTCCCTTCAGAATATCTGGTGGTCACTGCCTCCACATTAATGATAAGAGTTCTTCTATTGCTGGAATAACTATAAAACTACAGTAGAATAATACTAATTCTACTTTAGTCCATTCTTCATTCCCCAATCTAGAGGATTTGGGAATGGTGAGGCCTACTCTGCCTGTAATTGAGAGAGGGCTTAGATCCCATGGGGCAGACGGATGGGACTATGTTGCAGATTCTTAATGTTCCTTGGGATGGCCATCCATTATCCTCTCATTGTTAATTGTCCTGGGTGAGTCCAATGAACTGGAGAGATGGTGTTACAACTCTGCTGAGATTCAGGGCCAAATTGTCACATGGATGGACCCAAGATTTAAGTCTCTTGGACATACACCTATCAAGTATAGTATTGACTATAGGTTCAAATATAAAAGGACAGATGAAAGATGTAGGGAAATCACAAATAATTCTAACTCTATCACACTGGGGAGCATAAATTTCAAAGTAAGGCCTGCTGGCAGGGAACCAAATTCCTGAGCTGTCTGCCCTGCCTATAGTGTCTGGATGCCTCTAGAGCCCTCAGGAGCCCCACTATTTGAGGTACTATTTACTGTGTCAGTCAATGAAATCCTCCTGAGATGTGCATAAATGTAGCCTCTGGAATGACCTCCCAACTCACTTTAAAATCTCTTAGCCATAAAAACTCAATTTATATTTACTCTTTCCCCCATTTGGTCAAGGTCTTTTTCCAGATGCATTTCTATTGGTGCTTCATAGTAATCCCTCAGTGCCAGGGAAACTTATCACTGAGAGTCATGTCCCACACTGAGGGGGGGTGGTGCATTTATATGCAGAGTTTGGTTAGAGAGAGGCAACAGGTAAGCAACAAGGAGACTTTCAGGTGGTAACTCTTAGGCAACATATAATATTAAGCTAAGTTTCAATTTCAAAGGAAAAGTTTCATAAGTACAATCATAAATTTCAAGGGCCAATCACAATGGTCCAACATCCTTCACTAGGCACTGCCCCAGTACTCGGGGAATTCTTGCTGTTCCATTAGAGAATGTAGTAGAGCTCCTTGGCAATGGAATTCAATATTCTTTTGGTTATTGTGTGGCTCTCCACCCATTGTGACAATGCCCCATGAACAACTGAACACATTTATATGCCTTAGAGGTATGCCCTAGGTGAATCCCCTCCCATGCCTCCCCATTCACTGACAAAATCCAGTTCTTGACAGGCCATGTTTGCTCCCCAAAGTCTGTAGCATAGCAGTGCTGACTTGCCACAATTCTTTGGTTTCTTTGGCTTGTGTCTTATCCTTTTATTTTAACTAATTTCTGGCTTTTACTAACTGTATCTGAATTTCTTTGGCATATCAGGACTCCAGTCATATAGTTTAGAATGGACCCTGAATAAATTTGGTCTAATCTGAATGGAATATTCAAAAATCCTATTCACAAACATGTTCGAACCTTAACTAATAAAAACATTTTCAAAGGTCCTTTTCACAAATGGGTTCACACTTGCAGGAATGAAAATTATGACTTGTACTTACTTAGATGGGGGATATGATCTAAACCTGAGAAACATTCCCAGCCTGGAAATAGAGAGTTAGAGATGGGACAAAATGAAAGAAAAATGAGATAAAGGAAGAACCATGGACGTAGAGGTCAGGGAAGAAGAGATTTCCTCATGTTAAGAGAGAGGACATTCCATATAACATATGCATAAGGCAGGGCTTGTGCCCCAGTGTTGGGAATGAGCATGGTCACAGCTCTAGTGCTTGGGAAATGAGGGGCTGCTGCTATAGCAGGTGCACAGGCAAAGTAACAAACCACAGATAATCCTCAGACCTTGAAAAAGAATGGAGTTTACCCTGTTGTGCTTTGTAGTTGTTTGGGCTTTGTGACCTCAGTTTGCTTCCCATTTCTTCCCTCAGAAATGGATAGGTTTAGTCTATGCTTCTCTCTTGGATGTCTAAAGCATCCAAGAAAAGTGGGGTGTATTACAAGCAGAAGAACAAAGATAAACATGACAGCATAATTCTAAGAAGGAATGAAGATAAAACCTGTATATAGAATTACATTTGATACAAATAACTTACACAAATGAAGATAAAGTAGAGTATTGAATCACACAAAAGTGTGAATAATTCGTCACCATGAGATATATATTATAAAATATTTAATGAAACCTTTGAGGGAAAAATATGATATATTTTGAAAATATGGATCTATACTTAGGAATGAAGTGCACAAGAAATGGTAAAAAGAAATTGTTAAATATGTGATAGTTTTTCTTCTTCATGTATATCTAAAATGACAGATTATCATATTAAGGTAGGCTGAGACAAGTTAAATATATGTAAGCTCTAAATAAAAAAAACAGCTTTAGAAAATTATATATAGATATATATAGCTAAAAGCCAATAAGAAGATAAAATATACTTAATCAATCCAAATGCAGAATGAAAAAGTGGAAATAGAGAAAAAAGAATTGATGAATGAAAAAGGAAACAACAAAAATATTTTATATTTTTAACACTTAAATGCATCAATAATTACAGATAATTTAAATAGGAAAACACCACGATTAAAAGGCAGAGAATCTTACATAGGATTAGAAAGCAAGCTCCATTTCTATGCTACCTTCAAGAATTTAACTTTAATACAAAGACCCATGAATGATATAATTCAGTAAAATCTTTTTAAAAATTAAAGGATTCATAAAGTTATACATGCTAACACACTTTTTAAAAAGATATAGTCTTAAGATTAATAACAGAAAATGTAGACTTTGGAGCAAACACCAGACATAAAGGATGTCATTTCATATTTGTAAAAGAGTCAGCTTATCAGGATCACATAAACGTACTTAACATTAACACAGCAAAAGAAAAAGAGCTTCAAAATACATAAAACAAGCTGAGAACAGCTAGGAGAAATTAGACACATGAGCAATGAGATTCAGAGATTTCAATATCTCTCTATTATTTTGATAGAGGAGGTCAAAGAGAATATTTTGTACAGTTTTAGCATTATGGAATCTGTGTAGACTTCCTTATGATCCAGAATACATTAAAATTTAGTAAATTATGAATGTTCATTTGTAAAGAATATATATTTTGTACATTTATAGTGTCCTCTGAATGTCAACTTGGGTAAATTAGTAAATTACACTTAAATCTTATATTAATCCTTACTTTATATGTTCTTTGATCAGTTTTAGTGAGCCATACTTTAAAATTTAATTATGATATTTTTGAATTTCTCCTCTTTCATTTAATGTATTTTTATATATTGCCATGTTATATAATGATGTGTGTACAATGTTATGCCACCTCATTGCAATGGATATTTCAAAATAAGCTCTCTAAAACTTACAGGAAATGATCATCATTCCCTTTAAGGCATTGGACTCCAAATTGAATTGCACATTATATTATTGCTTACACTTTACCAGACATACAATATGTTTTTGGTATATAGTCAGGCTATTTTTTTTAATTAGAAAATTTGTAAGTTTATAGAAAAATCATGCAGAAAATACAGAATTCTCATACACTGTGCTCCCTTATTTTGATAAGTTTGCATTAGTGTGGTATCTTTCTTAAAGTAGATGAAAATATATTATAATGGACTGTTAAATATAGTCATAATTTACGTTAGAGTTCACTGTGTTGTACAATACTATGTTGTTGTTAATTTTTAAAATTTTAATCTAGTAACAATTATAACCTAAAATTTCCCATTTTGACCACTATCATTTCTACAATTACAAATATGGATACTGTATAAGTGTACACTCATATATGATGGAACATACGCTGTATGATTTAGTGCAAATGGTATATAATAAAAATTGTGCAGACAAGATAACAGTTAGCAAAGATTAAAATTCATCCACCAACAATATTTCAGTGCCCTGGGATAGCAGTCTAAGAAGGAGCAGAAGAAGTAATTCCTACAAGTCATATATGTGGCCCCAATTTGCAAAACTAAATTGTAATATTTTAGTGATTATCTGTGAAATAAAATATGTTTCAGAAATTTATTTATCCATGATGCAAAGTATTTTTTAGCCATTAGAGAGTTTTCTCCTAATTCAAGAATTATTATATGGGTTATAGACTCTAATATATGTAACATATACAGAACACTCATTATAAATACATAATTTCATTGTTTCATCATTTTAATATTTTGATACATGGGTTTAGGAGTATCATGAGGTTTAAATAAAAATACTTACCTCACTTTTGTCTTCTTGGTATGGAGAACATAAACCTGCCAAGAAACAGTTTTAATCCTAACTTTCTAAACATACTAATGATTTACAATTTTGTAATTATTTTCTTTGCTTTGAGCAAAAGTGATTATTATTTAAAATATGTTCTTCCTCATTATGAAATATAAAGAAATATACTTTACCTCAATTACTATCCATACCTTCCTCAGATACTTATATTTTATTCAGAATAAAATAATTAATGTAGTTTTATGACCAGCTTTTCAATGTTAATATATATATTTAGGATTATTTTAACTATATGATGAATGAATGATTTTCTCTGACTCTTTAAAGTGCAAAAATAGATGAAAGAAAGTTGACATACAGTTTACATTTTCTAGAACTCTCTAAGATTAAAGAAGAATGAATGGAAATGGAACTACTTGGCAAAAGACATTAGGCTTTTGCAGTGATGTTTCAGGTATCAGAGATGAGAAAACATTCATTTTTGGGAGGGAAAAGTTCCAAATTTAAATACAATTGTGCTGTTATTATGCTGACACATAATACAACGACTTTCCTTGAAAATTCAAGTCATGTCCCTGAAAGTTGGAAATAAGCAAGAGGTTTAATTTTGAGGCATTTTCAACTCAGCTAATTAAAGTGGGATTATCTTGAAATAGCTATCCTATCATTTTCCCCAATAAAGTTTTCTGCTCATAATTCTGCTTAAAGCCTCCTTTATCTGTTTGTTTCTAAGACTGTAGATTATGGGCTTCAAGAAAGGAGGGACTATAGAATAAAGCACAGAGGTGATCATGTCCTGAATTGTGGGTGAGCTGGAGGTTGGCTTCACATACACAGCATTACCTGAGCTGAGAAAGACGGTCATCATGAGGATGTGAAGGACACAAGTGGAAAAGGCTCTTTCTCATTCTTCTCTGTTCAGTAATTTGAGCACAGTAGAAAATATGTAAATATAACACATGGTAATGAAGGTAAAGCAGTCACCACCAATCAGCACTGCTGTGATAAGAATTAAAATTTCATTGCTTGAGATCTCAGAGCAGGAAAGCTTCAGCAGAGAGGGGATGTCACTAAGAACTGATGGACAATGTTGGACTGACAGAAGGGCAGCCAGAATGTGTTTCCAGTGTGAAATCCTGAGAAGGCCACACCACTGAGTAAGGTACACAATGTCATCTGGACACAGAACCAAGGGTTAATGATCACTGGGTAGTGGAGGGGCTGTCAGATGGCCACATAGCAGTTTAGGGCCATGATGGTGAGGAACAGTAGTTCTGTATAAACAAACAAAAACACAAGGATGATCTGAGCTGCACATCAGCCATGGAGATTGCTCTGTTGTCTAGGAGGAAGATGACACATGCCTTGGGAACTGTGACAGAAATGTAGCACATGTCTAAGAAAGACAGATTCCTAAGGAAGAAGTACATGGGGGTATGAAGACTCTGGTTGAGGGTGTTTACTGTGACAATGAGAAAGTTCCCCATCAGGGTTCCCAAGTACATCGGTAGGAACAGCATGTCATGTAGGACTCTGAGCTCCCACACATCAGAAAATCTTGTGAGCAGGAATTCAGTCACCGTGGTAGAGTTGAGTATTTTTAATATAATTTGCTCTGGATGTGGAGAACCAAAGGCAGATAATCTCTAAAGAAACAGGCAAAATGTACAGGAGGAAAGAAATTAGCCTGAATACATTTATAGGCTCAAAAATATTTGATTTCTTCTCAGTAT
The DNA here is from genome assembly GCA_029593785.1 of Cabassous unicinctus. Taxonomy (NCBI): domain Eukaryota; kingdom Metazoa; phylum Chordata; class Mammalia; order Cingulata; family Chlamyphoridae; genus Cabassous; species Cabassous unicinctus. The sequence goes on along the minus strand of JAQZBX010004354.1, from coordinate 34,650 downwards.
TGATTGATAGTAAAACAACACAGTATTGCCTCAGCTTTCTTTAGTCTCCCTGTTTCATACTTTATTTTGATGGGAGAATTAACATTAAAATGTAATCTTTATCCCCTATTCGTATGATGTAACATTTTTGTAATCTAAAGCTTCTTCAAAAATAAAAAATAAAAAAATAATAAATAAAATATAATCTTTATTAGATTGTGCTAATATTTGCATATATTTCAATCACATATTGGAAGTAAAATACATATATTGAAGTTCAAAGCTTTGCCTGTAGGAATTATTGAGCTAATATAGTTAAATTCTACATGCCAGATTCTTCAGAAATATTCTCTAAATGTTAACACTTATTATTAGTTCATGACCAACAAGAATCTGAATAGTGATAGGAAGCTTCTCTTTTATAAGAGCCTCTCTTGAATTACAAGTAGTTATAATCAATTATGTAACCTCCAGGTAGAAAAATTATTTTACCTCTATTTTTACCACTATCTCTTTTGTTACTCATTTCATTTGGAAAATCAACTTTAAGAAATTCTATCTCTCAAATCAAATTTATTCTGGCTACATACATCTTTTCCCAGCAATTATTAACATGTACTATATTTATTTTAATGTTTTTCTTCAATCACTCCTTTCTCTCTCCTTCCCTTTCCTCCCCCTCCCCTTTTCTCTTAAATATTTTATTACATCACTTATGGTTTCACTTTGATCATTCCTTCACCTAAATACCATAACCGAATGGAATGATATTAGCACAAGATTGTATTTATTTAGATTGCTCTAGGTAGTTTTCTTAATCATATATTATATTCTGCAATTATAATCACAATTACAGATATGTAATTAATATACACAAATTACAATGAAAAAAACTGGCTCACTGGAAGATCAAGAAAATGTAGAAAGCAATGTCTATGCAAATGACAAGCATGTGTTCTAGGCTGCTTATGTCTGCTCAGATGGCACAGTACCCCCATGGTGCATTTCCCCCTCCAGTGTTCCTCATCCTCTCAAGCTTCACTATTTTGGCCCTTGCTCAGGCTGACCATGTATTTTTATGGTTACATCCCAGCTGCCAAGTACTGAAGGAGTCTCTATTCAAGCACAGTGATCCTAAGCTGAAACATCATTCCATTAATATCCATCTTGAGTACTAAGTGGACAATTAGATTTTTTTTAAAACCATTTTCCATAACATTCTATATTTTTATATTTCCCAGCCTTGTCCAACAATATGCAATAACCAAATCATGAAATCTATTAAATCATTATTTTAACCAATCCAGGAGTATAAATATTTGTTTTACCAGTATATTCACTACATCAGCATACTTTTATGAGTTTCAAAAAATACTTGGGGAGCAGGCGTAGCTCAGTGGTTGAGCACCTGCTTCATATGTACGTGGTCCCAGGTTCCAAACCTAGTATCACCCCCTAAAATAATCCTAAGTGATATTGTCATAATAAGATACAATTATATTATAGATATAATATAATTCCTAGGTATTTTTACCCATATTATCTGTAGTCTTAAGGTGCATGGAAATAGTCATATGTGAGGATAAGTTGAATGTCCCAGCCATCCTTCTCTCTCTTCTTTCATTTATACCAATGTCTCCTTTTAAATTCCAAGTTTTGTTTGTTCTCCATCTCCATGCACTCCTTGAATTTTCATAAACTCAGGTTCCACTACTCAAAAGTTAATTTCTGAAATGCTGATTCCTTGATTTCTAACTTATTTTCTTCCTATCTCTATTCACTAGTTCTTTCCAAACAGTGTATTTTCCATCAATCACGGTATTTTTCTGAAATTTAACATTTTGGCTTCTTGACAGCATCTAATCATCTCATTCCAATAACAACTTCATCAGAATTTCAGGTGGCTCCCCCCACCATTTTCAGCTTTTTGAAGATCTGTCAAGACTGAAGAATACTAAAAGGATTTCCTCCTTTGGTGTCACATCTCTGCTCACGCAAGTATGTCCTCTATATTATTACAGTCACTCTCCCATTAAAAGCACGTTAAGATCTAAGGTATATTTCTCAGGAATCACTTCCAAATTGTATTCATACTTAATTCCATCTTCCTTAGTTTAGGATTCTGATCTTTTACCTTCTTTTCCTATTTTTCCTCTTCTTCTTTACTCTGCTAGTATTTAATCTATTATCTCCGTCCCCCTGCCTTCTCTCATTCTTCTGAAACTTTGCTCATGTTTTCCTCTGATCTTTTATGCTGATTGCCATAAGTATCTGACATAATTCTGGCAAGCTGCAAAGATCCAACTCATATAATATATATAATACAAAATAAAACTTCCCCTCATGACCTCAGATCTATTGAATAATTTTCTGACATGCATAATTACTTCTTTCACAACTTTTTAAATAAATGATCTCATACAACTAAAATTTGGTGGAATTTAGGTACATGACTTAGAGCATCTCCATTATGTTATAAAATAGTTAAGATCATCTTAGATGTAATGCATAGCATAATTGAAAATCCCAGACAAAATTCTCCATGAAATACTTACTTCATTAATTAAATATTGTAAAGTATTTCAAATAGAAACTCTCTAGAAATAACAAAACAATTTAAAAACACATTCTTGGGGGCAGTTACTGGAGGAGGTGAACTTCTGCTTGACTTTTTGTTTCCACTTTTATTCCTTGAATTTCTAAAAATAAGCATTTCTGGTTATTAAAATATATTTCCATATTTTAAGGACAAAAATTTGCTGAGGAATAATGACCCTACTGAAAATGTTATTAACTGATTTATTGATTAGCATATTAATTAATTTCACTACATTTAATCTTCATGATTCTAGAAAATATGAATAATGGCTTTAATATATTTCCTTGAACTTAGGATAAATACATATAATTTGTTGGACTCAGTATTTACTCTTTAGAAACATCCTCAAGTGACTTAAATGAAGTATGTTGAGCCTTCTGATTTGTGTAAATACTGCTATATTTACTCATAAATCTAAACATATTTCAGAATTTCAGTAAGCTGTGACATGAAGAGAGTGCATTTTTTACACTTGCAAAATATATGGATTATTGATGATGGATGAGTAAATGGATGCTGTACTCACAGTTAATTCCTTGATAACCTTCCCTTTCATAAGTGTTAATGTTAGTGGTAAATAATTAGCATGAATGTGGCATCACAGAAAGAATTGGAGGGTCCTATCCTAAATACATACTACAGCACACCAAATATTGCCCTGGATGGGCTTAAGCTATCTATTTTCCCTGATGACTTGAAGCCGTGGAAAGTAGTTGTCAAAAGAAGTGCTTATGTTGCACCCTCCAATTCACTGCTAATGGAACACTTGCTGTGTCCCCACATGTCAGATTCTTGTTTCTTGACTCCTTTTTTTTTTTTATCATGGCCAATGTAATTACCTGTAACAGAAAATCTGTGCAAACTCCTAGAAGGCAGGGAATGTGTCATATTCTGAATAATTTCCTGTAGCAAGATTATTTTGCTCCTTTTTGATGTTTTTAATTTAGGACCCTCAAAAATGGTTCATTATATAGTTTTTGCTCTTCCTGATGTTTTATTCCAAACTGTTTATTGACAACCTATTGATAGCATATATATTCAACTTGTTTGTAATGATTAGTTCAATATTTATAAGTAGCTCTATCCTAAGCTGTACCTTTTCTTTCTGTAGCTTGAGATCTTAAAAACAATTAATTAATTCAAATCTAATCAAATTGTTGATACCATATTGTAGAAATGCAATGGGCTTTATGAGTATTTTAGTTTCCCAGCTGCTAAATGAAATACTATTCAATAGATTGCTGTAATGAATGGGGATTTACTGGTTTACAGTTTGAGGCAATGAGAAGTACAAAATCAAGGCATCACCAGTTGGTGCTTTCCCTATCCCCCAGATGACTGGCTTTCTGAGTCTTGCTGCAGGCACTCCTTGGTCAATTGTTTTTCCATTACGTGACACTGCACATAGAGTCCTGTCTGGGCTTCTCACTCCATCTGATTTTAACTCTGCCTATAAATGACTCTAGTAATCCAGAATGAAGCCAGAACCTGATTTAGTGGGGCCAGGGCCACACCTTAACTGAAGTAGCATCTTGAAGAGATCTTATTTACAATTGGTCCATACCAACAAATTGCTGATCAATACCAAGAACATGTCCAAACTGTGATACACAACTTACTCCACCACATACCATTTAAACACCAAGTGAATATTAGTTATTATATAACATTGAACAATACATTTTAGGTTTCAACTTGAATTTCCACATGGCAGTCTTGCAGAGCTGTAACATCTTGGTCTTCAGGGAAAAGATATACTCTGCATCCCAATTTTGCCATTTACTTGCTTTGTAGCACTGAGTGGACTCTCAAACATCTGTTAACCTTAATTTCCTTATCAATAAAATAGCAATACCTAATTTATGAACTTGACATTTGTAAAACATTTCAACAGGGCAGTACACAAATGGTATCTATGTAAAAAAAATGTATGAATATGAATTACAAGTCACTGACAATATGATTAAGCAAATATCTCTTCAGCATTTACAGTTATTCCATCTTAATTATACAGAGTGCTAATTTGTTTATCAAGCAAAAGAGAAAGGAAAAGAAGAACACAATGGTTGGCAATGATTATTATGTTTTTTCCCCCAAGTTGTATGACAATATAAAATCAATATAAAATAATGAAAAATATGAAATATTATTGGAAAATTGGGACCATTCCCTTACCTGAAGACTGGCAGGTAGTAGGGGTTTCCTTTGCACAATAAAGTTTTCCTGGGGAGGCTAGAATGTTTTGTGGGTGCTTTCATCCCTCAAAGTGTAAATGAAAATTACTTGCTGCCTTATCTGCAAAGACTAGACAAATGTCTTTTTCACTCTGAAGAATTGCAAGAATTTCTTCATTAATATATTTCTTTTGTGTGTGTGTGTGTTGATACTTTATTTATTTATTTTAATTTTTAATTTTTTTTATAGTGGGTAAAAATCAAATTTTTCACAATACATACCAATATTTGTAAAATGATATATAAATACATATGCATATATTTGCATTTGTTTACATAAATGTTATTTATTATATATATGTATATAAATTTTTTAAAGGTGCTTAGATTACCTAAATATTACTCAGAAATTAATGTATTCACTCACATAGCCATCTAATTCTGATTCATTTATAATTATCTCAATCTTTCAAAATATTTTTGGGTGATTTATAGACAAACACTGATCTGGAAGCTGTGGGATGAATAATGAACAAATGCTTACATACTCTTTCATGGTATACTATGACAACCTCCTAGAATTACACCTGAAAATAAGATATTATGTTAGAATTTTATTACGTATAAAGGATTAACTGATTCACTTTAAATAAGTAGAACTTTCTTTGGTATAGGTTGGCAAAGAAAAAATAATAAGCAATATTTCTAAAATTATCAATTGAATATCAATACTATGCATAAATCATTATTTCCGTTTCATAGATACATACAACCCCCCTCACTACATTTATTTTACTATAAATGGAAATTAGTATTCTGCATACTGAAACTCTGGACAGCATATAGAGACAGCCTGCCCCTGCCTGCATTGTGACACTGGCTCCATCCACTATTGATATATGTTCACTTTTCACTTCCTTGAAGAACTAGCAATTCTCCTGAAAGTTCTGAAATGAAATATTTTAATGCAAAAAAAAAAAAAAGATAAAAGGATCCCCTTATCTCAATATGTGAATACCTTCACTATCTACATTTTCTATTAGCAGTGTTTCTCACCAAATAACTGAACACTGCAGGAAAGAAGTGTGGTTGATTCATGGAGTGAGTTAAAGGAGAAGGAAAAAAGAAACTAATAACAAAAATACTCACATGATATTTTGTCTTCTTATGCCACATAGGCAACTCAGGGTTTCTGAGAAGAGTTCAATCCTGTTTCAGGAGCTGGCAAGCACAAGTGGGCAGATTTACTTAGTCTACTGACATCCTGAGAGGAATCTTTCTATTTTATAACATGTGCCTCTATATTTAGTTCCAGATGGCATTGGGGGAAATCCATGGGAGCACAGTCCTTGGCCTATGGAGTAGACATTGCCCAGAGATAATTTGGGGATGATAATTGATTCTAGATAATGAGAGAAGCAGACTTAAATAAAATCTGTGCATGCACACAACTTTTGTCTATGAAGAAATATTAGTATATTGAATTTGTGAAAGGAATTAGTGAAGATTAATGAGAGAATAATTAAAATAGAAACAAAACTGCAATTTTTCTAATATCATGATGATTCTTACAGTGAAATGTTTATTGCTTTTAAAGACCAAACAGGAGAGGAGAGGCCAAGAATCTGAATTCACCCTAACCCCTGAAATCAGGTGTTTCTGGATTAATATCTGAAAAATATTTTCTCAGATTTTGTTCTTAAGAATGTTCTGATTTTCACTAGTCAGGCTAAAATCTCAAAAATTTTGATGGATTAAATGGCAAAACAACTGTTCTGTAATTGTCCAAAATGTCAACATCAAGTTATTGTATACTATTTACTAGCCTGGTGCCAAACACCACTAATCAGGCCTGTGAACTCCGTGAGTCATTTTTCAGCTCTTCACATCACTTCTTCTCTTGTGACTCAGTTTCTTCATCTATTAATATGTTAAGGTGTCCAACCTTATGAGCCTGTTGAGATGTGACACAATAGAATGTGGAAAGCATTTGGACTAATACCTGACAAAAAGTGCATGTTAGAAGGTACTACAATATCTGCTGTTTAATTGTTGAAACAATGATATTGAATAGATGAGTCAGAACCTGTCAGGAGAGTAGAAGTCTTCCCTGGATCTTAGGCATACTCTTAATGTTTTTTGACATTGATTTACAGTTTAAATAACTATGGTCAGACAATTTACTCTCTGATTCAAAACTCCTGACATATACCAAATTTTCATGTAGTATATGATTTATTTTGGTACACATTTGAAAATAATGTATATTCTGGATCTTTAAGCATGACACTGTGTATGTGCTAATTAGGACAAGTTAGACATTTGCTCTGTTCAAGTCTATGTGTCTGATTTTTCCTCATATTTTATATACTGACTGAATTTTATTTATTCATATAAACTACGGTTTTTAGGTGATTAAAATTTCTATTTTTCATTGTCATTTTTTGCAATATATATGCTTAAGAAATATTAGCATAATTATATAAATTTGGAATCATTAGGTGTTTCTATTGCATTGAATGATTTATTATGATGCAAAATTTATCTCAACATTTTTTATACTTCTTGCCTCGAGGCCCTACAGTTACTGACAAAGATATGGTCAATCAGCTACACAAAATCTCTTTTTAATTTTTAATTTTAATTTTTTCATTAAATGTTATTGAATTACATCACTCGTACATGAACATACATAAAGAATGACTGTATAGTAGAAGTTGTGAAGTTTCAAACAAATATGCATAACATCATACACCATACATCACCCCACCATGAATACCTTGCATTGTTGGTAAACATTTGTTACAAATTATGGAGGAGCATCATTAAAATAATGCTACTAACTATAGTCCATATTTTACATTTGGGGTGTTTTCCCCCAATCTACCTTATTATTAACATTCTGTATTATTATTATATATTTGTTACAGTTCATGAGAGAATGCTCTTATATTTGTTTGGTTAACCTCAGTCCATCTTCCACCACAGGATTCAATGTGTTATACAATCCCATGCTTTGTACAAGCCAGTCAAAGTGTACATTCAGTGGCCCTCATTTTCATCACTGAGTTTTGCTGTCAAAACCTAGATGTACTTTGGCTTGTCTTTTCATCATTTATATTTTTCCATCTATTTTACTTTTTATTTTCAACATATATGCTCTTTTAAAAAAAAATACAATTTTTTGTCAACAACATAGACATATAGTGTGTGTTTCTTAGCCATTCTGATAGTTCTTCTCTTTGAGTTGAATTTTTTAGATTGATAGTTACTCTCTCATATTGGGTTTCTTTTTTGCTATCAAGTTTGTTTTAGTTTCCTAGCTCCTAAAATAATTACCCTACAATGGGCTGATTTAACAGCAGATAAGTGTTGGCTCAAAGTTTCAAAGGCTAGAATGCTTGCTTCCCCCAGCTTCAGTATCTTCTGGCTAGCCAGCAGTCTTTCAGATTCTTTGGCTTTTCATCACAGTGTAATGTACATGGATATGTTTTCTCCCTTCTCTTCAGCTTCTGGCTTCTCATCATGACTTTTCTTTCTGTGCCTTTCTCTATGAGACTTCCTTTAATAGTATGAACACCTATCCTGATGCAGTTGGGCCATACTTTAACTGAAACAGCCTCATCAAAACTTCCTATTCACAATGGGCTCACACCTACAAGAATGGATTAAGATTAAGAACATGATTTTCTGGAGTACATAATTCCATGCTACCTCAGTGTGTTTTTGTTTGATATTTGCCCCATTTATTTTTGCCTCATTTTTCCTAATGAATTAAGAAAACATATTTTGCTTTTTAAATTTTTCTCTTCTAGTAGTCATTTATTCATAAGCCAAATATCTCATTTTTAGTTATTATCTTAGATATTTCAATATTCATCTTCCACTCATCACTGTGTGCCTTAACTTAGTATTTTCACAACTTTCAGTATACACATATTTAACATTCCCAGGGCATGTCATTCCTTGAAACATCCAGTGATTTAATCTGGAATGATTTTCCTTTAACTTCAAGACTTCTGTTAACATTTCTTATAACATAGGGCTGATAGGATTGCATTTTTCTCTGCTATACTTCATCTGAATATAAGTTTATTTCTTCATAGGTCTCAAAATCCCCATGATGTAACAAATATTTTGACTTTGGTTGTTGGTTTCTATTACTATATTACTATTCTTGAACTATTAATGTGAGAAAGTGTGGTAAGGGCAGGGTGTGGGGCATATGAGAATCCCTTGTATTTTTATGTAGCATTTATGTAATCTAAATCTTCTTTAAAAATAAAAAATTTCAAACTAAATAATAACTAAAATTTAAAAGTAAATTCTCTTTTTTTTTTACTGCATTTGCTCACCATATGTCTATCAGATTATTTCAATTTGTACTATCATTGGTTTTATATTTCATTGCTAGGAGTATTTGACTATATGAACAATTTGCCTGTTATTTATCCATTTTCCTAACAATGGTTATTTTGGTCATTACCATATTTTGGTAATTAGAAAAAGAAATCCCCTACGAAAGTGGCTGTGCTTGTGTTTTTTGTTCCACATCAACACAGCTTTCTCTTGTGTATATAGAAGATAAACTGAAGGATAGTAAAGAAGATATATGTTTTAACAGAGTAGGCAGTAACAAGTTATTTCTAAAATGAAGACACTATTTCACATTCTTATTCTTTCTGTACAATAAGGACACCTCCTTCATGTACATGACAACATTTGTACAAAGATTCCTTAAAACTTTAGCAAATCTAATAGGTGTGTAATGGTATCACACAGAGGTTTCAATCTTCATTTACAAAATAAGTTTCATGTTGACTACATTTTCATAAGCTTATCAAGCATTCAGACATACTCTTTATGAAATCCTTCTTCAACATTTTTGGTCAATTTATAATTGGATTTGTCATAGGAGTTGTTCATATCTTGGATAAGAATCAGTCATCATAGATTATTTTTAATAACTCCTAATCCAATCTATGGCTTCCTTTTCATCTCAAAGAAGAGTATGAGTCAATAAACAGAAATTCACAATTTTATGAAGTGCAACTTTATTTGTTTTTACCTTATAGGTAGTACCTTTAGCAACATGATTCCTAAATTCTTGCCTATTCCAAGGCAGGAAATCCCTTTCTGGAAGGATTTTTTGTTTCTCAAATATTTGTTTGTTATATTGCCTTTCTAAATAGACAAAAATATTTTCCTGTTTTCTACCTCATATTAATATTTAAGAATTTGAGAAATATGGAAAATATTTTTTTCAATATAAGTATAAATTTTTTCCAGTAACTTTTATTGAAAGAACTTTTATTTAGTCTTTTGAATTGACATGCTGCCTTGTCATAAATAAGGGTAAATTATATATGCAGGTATATATAAAATCTCTATTCTGTTCCATTGGTCTTTTTATCAGTCTTTTCACCAATACCACATGAATTAATTACTGTTGCTCTCTAGAAATCAAGAATTTTGCCAGTGTAAATTATCTAAATTAATTATTCTTCAAAATTTTGATAGACTTTTGAATCATTGGTTTCCTTATATAAATTTTAGGAATAGCTAATTTTTTAAAGATATTAAACAAACACACATAGAGAAAGAAAAACTACTGGCATTTTTATTCAAATTTAATTGGATTGAGTATATACTTTGATAAGAATTAATATCTTAAAAATATAGAATTTTCTTATGTATGAATTTGAACTATCTCTCCATGCTCAGGTCTTCAATTTTTCACTACAATATATTCTAGTTCTCATGAATATATGTACAGTATTCATTAGATTCATTTTTACATGTTTGATAGTATTCAATGGTACCTTTTGCTTTATTTTTTACTAATTGTTGGATGCTGCATAATAAACACAGCTAGTTTCAGGGAGTTATATCAGTGAAACTACAAATTTGGAGATTTCTGAGATCCTGTTCTGGCACAGAAAAATTAAGAAAACCTGTCAGAATCAACTTTCTCAGAACTCTGAAATACAGTCCATTGTTTACATCAATGAAACTGAATAAAATCAAGGTAATTTAGACATTGATAGAAGAGCTTCCTGACATTTCAACTTGGATTATGAGGAAACACTTTGTCTTGAAGTTGGCAGCCCACATTTCTTGGGAGTGTATCTAATTTGGGAGGCAGAAGAGCAGCCCCTCTGTCAAATGATTTGTGTTTATCTGTGTTGGACCATCTAAGGTACTGTTAAAGAACTGATGAAAGGTGCCTGCTTTTTGTCATCTGAGAACTCAGTGCAAATAGTGGTGGCTGTGTTGATGAAATTCCTTGAAATGATTGAAAGGCAAATTAAGAAATTGTTGCAATTTGTGGAGGGGGATTATAATTGAGGCCAATAATAGACTTATTGAAAGGCTGGGAGGAAAACCTAGGGAGAGAGTTGCTTTGAGGAACAATGTCTTTGTAAAACATAAGATGTATAACAGAAAAACTATGAAGAGACATGCATGTGTCAGGCATGATACGTGTTCATAAAAGACATGAGGACATCCTAAACTTTCTCCTTTAGCTAATCTACAGGTTCAAAACACAGGAATTCAAGATTAAGGCAATTTTTAAAGAGCCCCAACCTGGCAAAAAAATTGAAAAGACGAGGAGAGCTTTTTCTGTTTTTCTTCTTCCCTTTCCCCCTGGCTTCATATGTTTAAAAGAATCTCTGTCATGGTACTAGCTGACCACAAATTAAAGGAGGGGAGATGTCAAAAACACATACAACAAATATAGCACTGTACAGCATAAACAGTTAATCCAAATATAAACTATGGAATACAATTAGTAATATAATTATAATAATGTTGTTTTATCAATTATTTCAAAGATACCACACTAATGCAAAATGTTAATAACAGGGAAAACTGTTTGATGGGGGTATAAGAGATGTCTACATTTTTGGAATGATTTTTCCATAAACCTAAAAGTTCTCTTTAAAAAAATAGTCTCAATAAGCAACTGTTGTCATGAAGATGCACTGTAAGACACCCTGGTGAATATCTCAATTCAGAAACAGGGGAAAAAATGCAGAATAAATTTTTTGAAAACACTGGAAGGTGATCAAGCCTCAAGAACAACTCAACAAATGCTGAATTAGAAAAAGAAATCTAAATTTCCTTGGGATACTTCAGGAAAAATTCACCCCACTGCTCTCCTCTACCAAATTCTTGTATGCATTGAAGTTTGTGTGATTCATAGCAGTGGTTTGGTGGCAAAGGTGCATTTAAAGGCAACTCTCTGAGTCCTGACTGAACAATGGTGGCAGCTTGAGGACTTGCACATCCAATAAGGATCCCTGAAGGCAGACTGACTAACAAGGGTGGCTGTGTGTTCTGCAAACATTCCAGCCAGAGACACTAGAGCCTGAATAGTTCTCCTATATGAATATATTGGGCAACTTTGGTAATCAACCTCAACTGGCTCCAGGAAAGGCAGACTCAGGGCATAGGTCTGGGTTCCTGAAATTAGAAGTTATGAGGCAGAAAGTCAATGAATTAATGGGGTCTAAGCCATAGAACAGTCACCCTGCTGAAAGCTGGAATGAGAAGGCAAACCAGAGGTAGCGGAGCTGAGCTGCCTGCAGCTATAAGAGTGCGGAGAAAATTGTAATTAAAACAAAAAACATAGCCCAGAACCCATGGAAGAAAAGCTGGTGAGAGGAACTTATTTTCTGGAAGGGAAACAGTCACACATATTGGGTAATTTTTGCAAGCCACCACACTAGCAAGGGAAAGTAGTATAAACTTGGCTAAGGTTTGTTAGGAGCCTTATCACAGAATGTATCTTCAATAAAACCTAAGGTAAGAGGGAAAATCTGATATCCAGTGTTAGCAAATCAAAACAATCAAATACCAGACTTGAACAAAAATTCAAAAAAGAGTCAAAGAAACAGGAAGAGATGGCCATTTAAAGGGACAAAATAAAACAACAGAGGATACTTAGATTTTTGGAACAAATAATCAAAAATAATTAGGCACATCTTTTTAAGTTCAATAAGGTAAAGTAAAAGATGTATAATGAACTAAGGGAAATAAAGAAGATGCATCAATGGAAAGAGGAAATTGAAATCTTTAAAAGGCATCAAACTGAACTTTTCTGCATGAATAATGCAATACATATAGTAAAAATACTCTAGAGGGGTTCAAGAGCAGAATTAAAAAGACATTAGAAAATCAGTGAACTAGGAAAAAAATGACTGAAATATTTCAGCCTGAAGAGCAGAAAGAAAAAAGAATGAAAAAAAACTGGGGCAAATCCCAAGGGGCATGTGAGACAAGATAGATTTTACCAATGTATGCATTATGGAAATCCCAGAAGAAAAAGAGAACTAGAAAGTGAAAAAAAGGTTAGTTGAAAAAAATAATGGCTAAAAACTTCCAGAAATCATAAAGCTTGGAGGTGAGAAGGCAGATGTATGACATTTTTCAAGTACAGATAAAGAAAAGTGCTGGGCAATAATTTTATGTCTGGTAAAACTATCTTTTGAAATATGATGGAAAGATCCTTGAGGCCTGAAAGAGGTGGCATTTGAGTCCTCCAGTATCCCAGCAGGCAGTGCAGCCTAGAGATGCTGACAAAGGACCCTAGGAGCAGTCGCAGCTGCTTTCCCAGGAGCCCATGTGGCTGAGATTGCCAAAATGCTTTGGAGTTTGTAACTGAATGTAAGAAAGGTCTAGAATAGATGAGACTGTAAAAACACAAGCTGCAGCAAGGGGGATTAGTGACAATGCATCAACAAAAAAAGACAACCAGAGTTAGTGGAAGGAAATCTTCCTGTTTCTGTGTTTCCCATGGAGCAATATTTTATGCAGATGATAGTCAACACATAAAGCAAGTGTTGACTCTATGTAACCCCAATGAGTTTGTCTTAAAGTTCAAAGTATGATTCATTATAGAGTTGTTCGATCCTGTCACTATAGTGTGATAGACAAATTCTGTCTCCAAGTTTAGGAGCAAATCAAGAGGAAAGCTTTAGGAAGGAAAGACATTGTTGCTACTCTTCTTCCAACAAAAGGAAGAACAGGAAAAAAGATTAAAGGAACATTTAACAGAAATTTTATTTTCTGAGCCGTCGTTTCAACCAGCTGTCTGGCTTCAGTGAGGTTCCATTAAACTTTGCACAACACTAAGAAAACAGATCTGTCTCCTCAGAACCTAGTTTACTAAGCATTTTCCTGGAGTGGTGTGCTTTGCAGCCCTAATGCTTACTATGCTGAGGAATGTGGGGTTGCTGGTATCTCTCTACCTCCATGTAAGGGTGAATCAAAAATTAGCGGTCATTTATATTTTAGGTCTTAATCACAATGGCTCTACTTAGAACTTCAGCAAGGATTTCAGGTTACTTCTGAAGTCATTTTATATTCAAAACATCATGAATATTGACTGCCTTTGTCTCTATCTCACTCCAATAACATGCTATAAACTTTTGAATGATTTAAAATAATTGCAAATAAGAATATATATTTTAAATTGCTATAATTTTATTTGAAGGACTCTAGCAAATTATATTATAGGCAGCAAGAATGCTTCTGAGTGACACTTATGTCATTATTTGAAGAAATCATTTTTATATCTATACCTATTGCACAAAAGACTTTAGTTGCAACAACATTTGTTATTTTGTCATCTTTTTTCTAGTTCACTTTGATTTTAAGGTCAAGTGTCTGTCAAAGTTAAAGGTGTAATAAACTGACCAGCCTAAATATGACAAATACATTTATTTCTTGGCTAAAGCATCAACACTACTGTGTAAATTATACCTTCTCCTCTGACACCATAAACAGGTGCCATGGTGTTTCTAAAATAAGAGTTTTACAGTTAAGGTGTGGAGGTTAAAAAAAACATAAGGTACTGAGGAATCCTGCTTATCCTAGGGTCTCACAGAAGATATAGGACATATTTGCTTCATCCAGTGAACTACAAAATAAGTAATGCTCCAGATGCTAAGCATATGGTTTTTTAAAAAAAACTAAAAATCCACTAGAAATAAGACAATCTATTTATTTAGTCTAAGAGTTATAAAGGCTGGAAGGCATTTGTTTAGCTGGTAGGTTCACCCTGGCTTTAACCATGGATGACACTTCAGTGTAACAGGGGGAAAAAGCAATTTTATTTTTTCTCCAAAGCTCCTTTGCCTGAAAGATTGTAATGATTTGCTCAAATTAGGATTACTAGATGATGGGTCGTTCACATGCAGATTATTTTCTCCTTTGAACTTTAAACCAAGGATAGAAAATCCTTGATATCTGTGTCTATTTTGTATGTCATTGAGATTTTTTAAATTTTTATTTATTATTAAATTTTATTTAATATTAAAATTTTACCAAAAAAGTTCCCCAAACACTGTTTACATTTCTTTATAGTCTCTTCTGATATCTGATATAAATATGAAGTTTTAAATAAAATAAAGTTATTATATTTTGACTTAGGATTTTTATCTGAGAATACAATGCAATATGTAGAGACTCTTGAAAATTATTTTTCAGATCTTTTTACAGAATGAACTTATGCAATGCAATTGTAGTATTCTCGAGGACTCTATGCAAACACAAAATGTATACCTGAGACTGGTTTTTGCAGAAAGCAGGACTTTTCTTCTAAAAAGCTTTTATGTATACTCCTTCACAGAAAATCTTCATTGTTTAACCATTTGGGGAGCATAAGTCACCATATGGATCATGTCTGTACCTTGTGCAATGAATGAAAAGTATAATGTAATCTCTGAATTTTGTAAAACAAAACAAAAACTGTAGGCTATCCTTTTCCCTGTTCATCTCAACTTGTGTGTGTGTGTATACATGTGTGTGACAATACATTGTAAAGGAAAGAAATTACTTAAAAAGGAAAGGAAATGGAGAAAAAAAGATGGAACATTTAAGATGTTGGAATATAAAGAAAGTTCAGGGAGTTCATCACCACTAGACCGGCCCTAAAAGAAATGCTAACAAGAGTTGTTTAGGTTGAAAGGAATGTACAGTAAATAGCAACTTTAAGCTCTATGATGAAAGAAAGAAATTTGGTAAAGCCAAGTGCAGGGTAAATACCAATTTCAGTATAACTTTATTCATGATAACTCTAATTTTTATTTCCTACATGACATAGAATACAGTTACATAAGAAATAATCTTATTTATATTTCTATTTGATTGGGTAAGCAACATATAAAAATATATTATATGACAAGAACAACCTAAAGAATGGGAACAGAGTTATATATGAACAAAATTTTTTTTATGTTACTGAAGAGAGCCAGGTATCATTTCAAAGTAGTTTGTTATAGATTTAGGATGTTAAATATAAACCCATAGGTAAACCACAAATAAAGTATCTGAAATGAAAACAGAAAAGGAGCTGAGAATGTATCAATCTATTTCACTCAAATGATCATTCTGTTTCCCACAAATGGCCAAAATCTAATGAAAAGATGTTTAAAATCAATAGCTATTAGGGAAAAGCAAATCAAAACTATGAGATATAATTTCATGCATTATAGAATGGACATTTCTAAAAAAAAATTTAAGTACCGGAGGGGATATAGAGAAATAGGAATACTCCTCCACTGTTGGTAGAAATGAAAAATGGTGCAGGCTTTTTGAAGGACAGTTTTGCACTTCCTCAGGAAACTAAATATAGAAGTGTCATATGATCCAGCAATCCCACCATTAGGAATATATTCAGAAGAACTGAAAGCAAGGACTCACAGATATTTGAACACTGGTTTTCATAGCAGCATTATTCAGAATTGCTAAATGATGGAAACAACCCAAGCATTCATCAACTGAAGAATGGATAAACAAAATGTGGTACAGTATATATACAGTGGAATTCTATGCAGCTATCAGAAGAAATAAAGTCAGGATGCATACGACAACATGGATGAACCTTCAGGCCATCATGTTGAGTGAAATAAGCCAGTTACAAAAGGACAAATATTGCATGGGTTCACTAATATGAACTATATATACTGAGTAAACACATGGAGTTAAACTCTAAAGCATAAGTTACTAAGAGATAGAAAGAGGGTTAAGAAAGGGGAGCTGATGCTTAATGTATGTCAAATTTTTAATAAGTTTTATTGTAAATGTGTGGAAATGGATACAGTCAATGGTAACACGTTATAATGAGTATAACTAACACTGCTAGTGTATTAAGGTGATGATTGTTGAAAGGGGTACTCTAGAGATGTAAATGTCAATTGAAAGAAAGCTAGAGGATAATCTAGGGACTTTAAAACATAGAGAACTTGGTGGATGAAGATTGTGGTTAATAGTACAAATACAAGAATGTTCTATGAACTAGGACAAATGTTCATCAATATTACAAGGGTTTAAAGATATGAAACATGGGAAAATACAACTAATGTAACTTAGGTTCTATGGTTAATAGTAATACTGTAATATTTTAACAGCAATGGCAAAAATGGTATTTTATCAATTCAGAGGGTCAACAATAGGGGCAAATAAGGAGGTATGGGATATTTCCTCTTGTAACTATGTAAGCATTATAAAATTGATTTGGCTGATGACAACACAATGATATGGTAAAACTGAAAGCTAACTGAGTGTACACGTTGAATGGATTGTATAAAGCATGGGGCTATAGAACATAGTGATCCCCTTGGTGGATGTTGGACTGTGTTTAACAGTACAAATATGAGAACATTCCCACATGAACTATAACAAATATAAAATACTAATACATGATGTTAACAAAATTGTGGCTTGTGGGAAAAATACACCAAATTTTTAACTATCAATTATAGTTAGCAGTAATATGTTGATGTTTTTTCATCATCTGTAACAAATGTTCCACAACAATGCACGGTATTGGTGTTGGGGTAACATGAGAATCCTGTGTGTTATAAATAACGGTTGTGTAAACCCATGACTTCTCTAACTAAAAACTAAATATGGTAATGCTGCATATTTTATTCTTAGAAAAATGCTATACACTACAGATATGACCAAATTTCCTTGTCAATTATACTGTTTTACTCTGAGTCTTCTCTGAAAGCACATGTGAAGAACTACATAGGAGGATCAAGGCAAGTTTATAATTTAAGTTCTACCTGTCAATTATCATAATTGTGGCAGAAAAGTGATGTTGGGATAATGTCAGGTGTCCTGACAGAAAGGGTCTATTAAATAGCTTGAAATTTATATAACTAGATACTTCTATGGGATATAAACATATCTTGATTTCCGTAAGTATATTTTCTGGATAGATAGAGGCCCACACAGTAGCTAATGAAATATTAAACTTTCCTTCTGTGGTACTTCTGCTACATTCTCAAATAAGATGACAAAAAGCTCTGGATTGGTCTGTTTAATTAATGCCTAATATTTGCCTCCTGGAAATCTCCTTGTTACCAAAATGTGGCCTGTCTTTAAGCCAAACTCTGAAAATAAACTTACAGCCTTCTCCCCCGAACATGGGACATGACTCCCAGGGATGAACTTCCCCAGCAATGAGGGATTGTTACCATACATTAATCAGTGATGCATTTGCAGAAAGACCTTGACCAAAAGAGAGAAATATTAAATAAAATAGAGTTTTAATGGCTAAGAGATTTTAAAGTGACTCGGGAGGTCATTCTAGAGGTTATGTTTATGCTGTTATCAACCAGACTTCACACATTGTAATAGTAAACAAAGCTTTAAACAAAAGTCCTCCTGAAGTACCTAGAGATGTCTGGACACCATAGGAAATCCACATAGTATCATGAAATCAACACCCCATCTTGGGATATATGAAAATTTAGTCCCCCAATATGACATAGTGTATTATTCAGCCAAAGGGGTGCTGATGCAAAGTACCAGAAATGTGTTGGCTTTTATAAAGTGTATTTATTTGGGGTAGAAGCTAACAGTTTACCAGGCCACAAAGCATAAGTTACTTCCCTCACCAATGTCTGTTGCCATGTGTTGGAGCAAGATGGCCACTGATATCTGCAAGTGTTCAATCTTCCTCTTCCTCTTAAGGTTCTGTGGTCCCAGCTTCTTCCAATATCAGCTGTTGGCTGGGAAAAAGTCTTGGCTCTTTCCTGTGGCTCATTTCAATCTGGGTCAGCTGCTGTGTTCTCTCCACAAGGTCAGCTGTAGACTATCAAGCTGTGTCACTTCCCTCTGCCTCTGCCATATCTTTGGAGACTTCTCTCCTTCTTCAAGTATCTCCTTCTCTATGTGTTTACTTCCAGGGCTCCAGGATCAAAACTCTAATTTTCTCTTCTGCCATGTTTTCTTTGCAAGTTCCCACCCACCAAGGGGGCAGAGACTCAATGTCCTACTGATATGGCCCAATCAAAGCCTTAATCATTATTTAGTCAAGAAAAAGTGAAAACTCTGAATTCAGTCCAATCAAATATGCCCAGAAGAACAGAGCAGTTCACAAACACAATCCAGTATCTATTTTTAAAATTTATAATCAACATCAAACTGCTGTACATTGTTATGCTCATTTATAAATCCCATAATCATGATTCTTCTACTCCTTTTATCTGAAATCATAATTCTCAATTTACCTGCTAAATGTATTTCTCAGAGACTCTAAATCTTCTGATGGCTCATATGCTGGTTGAAATCAGAAGATATGTGTTAAAATCCTATTTTTCAGTTCTTCAGGCCTGTCTTGGACAACTAACAAAATGAAGAGATACTACCAAACAAAAGGAGTATCTTCAACTGCAAAAACACAAGTCCATTACTCAGTACCATAATATCCAAGCACCTTCTATGCTTGAAGCATTCAGAGCAGACTTCATGCCAAACCCTTCAAGTTTGAGGAACTTAGAAAATGAGAGGTTGGGAGTGGGGAGTGTAACCATTGACCAAGGCAGATTTATTGTTATTGTAGATATTATCTTGTGTTTATTGGGGAACCTGTATCATTGAAATAAATAATAAGTTTAAAAATGTGTATATATATATAGAGAGAAGTAAGGTATGACAAGAACATCTTGAAGATGAGGAATAGAGGGATATAGAAACAGAATTTTTATGTTTTTGAAGATAAAAATGTATCATTTGAAACTAGTTTGTTATAGATTTAGAATGTTAAATATAAAATTGATAGTAAACCAAAAATAAATTATCTAAAATAAAAATATTAAAGGACATGAGAAGATATCTGTTTTACCACAAATGATCAACTATACACAAAAGAAGGGGCAGTGGGGAAAAGAGGGAGAAAAAAAGCTATAACATCGTCTTCATTTACCACTGAGCTTCCAATGCTAAGTACCAGAAATGGGTTGGCTTTTATAATGAGAATTCCATTTTGGGTAAAAAGTACAGTTCCCAGGCTATGGAATGCCTAAATCAGGGCATCAGCAGAGATGCTTTCTCACCAAATTCAGCTACTGGTGATCCTGGAGTCCGGCCATGTGGTGAAGCAACATGGCCACCAATCTCTGCTGAGGTCCCTGCCTTCCCCTCCAAAATGTACCATTCCCCAGAGCTTAGCTGTGGGCAACCAGCATAAGGCTTGTTCCTTCAGCCTTGAGCTTATCCATGGGCTTAGCTTCTTCGGAGCTTCAGGTTCAAGCTTTGGCTTCTAGCAATCCTTGAGTCCTTTCTTACATGGCAGAGCTCCCTTTTCTTATGTGTCTTTCTGTGTTTTAATTTTTATCAAACCCAGCAAGAAGACAGAGTCCCAAGATGGCTCAATCCTCACTGATGTAATCCAATCAAAAGCCCCAAATCAATCCTCTCAAGTAATCTAATCAAAGACCCCCTAACAGTATTCAGTGCAAAGGGCCCCAAGCCCACAGGAATGGGTTAGTTTAAGAACATAACCATTTTCTGGGATTCAAAAAATTCAAACTATCACAAACACATACAAGAAACAAAGGACAAATGGCAAAATAAGTCTTGCCTTTTTAGTAATTACCTTGAAGTAAATGAAGAAACTCTACAAATAAAAGACACAAATTGACAGAACAGATACAAAACTATGATCCTACTATATATTACAAGAAACCTCACATCTATACAAATACACAAATAGCATGAAAGTGAATGGATGGAAAATTCTATTCCATTCATATAGTAACAAAGAGTGATCTGAGATGACTATAATAATATCAGACAAAATGGATTTTATGTCAGAAACTTTTAGGAGTCATAGAAGCATGGTATATTTTAATAAAAAGGTCATACAACCAAGATCATAAAACAATTACAAATATGTAGGCATGGAATAGCAAAGTCCCAAAATATAATGCATAAACATTAAATATTTGAAGTGAGAAAGAGATAGCTGTACAATAATTATTGGAGACTTCAATATACCACTTTAAGACAGGATATAATGTGTAAGATCAACAAGGAAAGGGATAATTGGAACTATAGTATAAATGAACTAGAATGAACAAATATAGAACATGTCACCCAACAACAGCAGAATACACCTTATAATTGAGGGCATGTTGATCATTCTCAAGGATAGACCACATGTTAGGCAAAAACATGTTTCTCAAGAAATTTAAAAATTTTGAGATTGTACAACACATCTTCTCCAACTACAATGGAATATAGCCAGGAATCAATAATAGAAGAGAAACTGGAAAATTCACAAATATGTAGAAGTTTAAATATCCCGTGTGTCAAAGAAGAAATCATAAGAGAAATTAAGAAATATATTGAGATGAATGGAAACAAAAGCACAGCACGTGAAAATTTATGGAATGAAGCAATGGCAGTGCTCAGAGGTGTTTTCATAACTATGAAAGCCTACATTACAAAAGAAGAGATATTTCAAATCAATAACCTAACATCATATCTGCAGGAACTAGGAAAAAATGAAGAGCAAACTAAACCTAAACTTATTAGAAGGAAAGACCTAATAAAGATTTTAGCAGATATAAATGAAATAGACAATGAAAAACAATTGCAAGAATGAATGTAAACAGAAGTGGCTTCTCTGAAAGGAACAACAAAATTGACAAAATTTTATCTAGACTGACAAAAGACAAACACACAAGATGCAAATAACTAAAAGAAAAAATGAAAGGGGGATTACTATTTATCTTGCAGAAATTAAAAGAATTATAACTCAATATTATGAATATGCCCACAAATAAAATAATCTAGAGGAAATGAGCAAAATGTTTAAAAACATCAACTTATATGAACTGACTCCAGTTGATATAAAGATCTATGAAGACCAATGAAAAATAAGGAGATTATATCTTTAATAACAATCCTCCCAATAAAGGAAAGTCTAGGGCTAGATTGTATCAGTGGTGAATTCTACAATTATTTCAGATTAACATCAAATCTCCACAAACTTTGAAAAACAATTTTAAGACAAGTGAAATTTCCTATGTCAGTCTATGAAGCCAATGTTACCCTAATACCAAAGCCAGATAAGTACATGACAAGAAACGAAAACTACTGACTGATATCCTTTATGAATATAGATTAAAAAATCCTCAGTAAAACACTAGCAAATCAACACAAGAGTATATTCAGGGAATTGTACACAATAACCAAGTCTTATTTATCCAGGAATTCAAGAATAGTCTCACTTAAGAAAATCTCAGTGTAAACCAACACAATAACAGAATGAAGTATAAACATCACACGATCATTTGGGTGTATGCAGAAAAGACATTTGACAAAATCCAACATATTTTTATGATTAAAACACAAAAAATAGAAGTAGACAGTAACTTCTTCAATATGGTAATGAATAAATATGGAGGAATCTTTAGTTGCCATTGTACTCAATGGTTAAAGACTAAAAGCATTCTCCCTTCCTGAGTTCCAGTACAATACATGCATGCTTATTTTCACTTCTGCTGCTCAATATTGTACTGGGTGTCTTTGTCAGAGAAATTTGACAAAATGAAACAAATGGTATCTAAATTTGAAAGAAAGTAGAACAATAATCTCAATTTACAGATTCTATGATCTTTTTTAAATAGAAATTCCAAAAGAATTTACAAGAAAAATACTAGTACAAATAAATTCAGCAAAGTTGCAGGCTACATGATTAGCATTCAAAAATGAGTTGTGTTGGAATTGTGGGAACATGGTGTCAGTTTAGGCAGAAAAAGCTCATCTCTCACAAAAAGAATGGAGAAGGAGCCAAAGGCTGACTGAAGGACCTGCTTTAGGTGTCAGCAGACCAGGACAGTGATTTATAATTCCCAGGAGGGTGAGGAACAGAGAGATGTAGAAGTCAAAACAGCAAACTAATTGAAAGAAAATATGACTAAATAGACAAATGATATTAAGAAGACACTGGATGAGCATAGAGAACAATTTGAAAGTCTGAAAGAAAAGAAACTGACCTTATTGGAATGAAAGAAACAATGGCTGAGATTAAAAATATATTAGAGGCACATAACAGCAGATTTGAACTGCTTGAAGACAGAATTAGAGATTTTGAAGACAGAACATCTGAACTGGAAAAGACAGGAGAACAGAAAGAAAAGAGAATGGAAAAAATGCATCAGGATCTCAAGGAATTGAATGACAACATGAAACACAAAAACATGCATTATTTGAGCCCCAGAAGGAGAAGAAAATGGAAAAGGGGCAAAAAGAATATTTGAGTAAATAATGACTGAAAACTTCCCTACCCTTATGAAACAAATAAATACCAATATCCAAGAAGGACAACACACCCCAAACAGAATAAACACACACAGACCTACCCCAAGACACCTACTATTCAGAATGACAAATAGCAGAAATAAAAAGAAGATTTTGGAAGCAGCAAGAGAAAAGCAAAGCATCAAATACAAGGGAAACTACATAAGATTAAGTGCTAACCTCTCATCAGAAACCATGGAAGAGAGAAGGAAGTGGTAAGATGTATTTAAGCCATTGAAAGAGAAAAACTGCCAGCCACGAATTCAGTATCTGGCAAAGCTGTCCTTCAAAAATGAAGGGGAATACAATGTCTTCACAGATAAACAAAATCTGATAGAATATGTTACCAAAAGAATTACAAAAGATGCTAAAGGGAGTGCTGCATCCTGAAAGGAAAAAAAACAAGGGCAAGAGACTTGGAGAAGAGTGTCGAAATCAAGAATATTAGAAAGGGTAAAAATATAGACTATAGTATGATATGACAACAGAAATCCAAAAGTAAAAATGGAAAAAGTAAGTTATGCCTTTACAGTTATAACATTGAATGTTAATGGCTTGAACTACCCAATCAAAAGACACAGACTGATAGAATGGATTAAAAAATATGAGCCATCTATATGTTGTCTACAAGAGACTCACCTCAGATGTAAGGTTAAAAGTGAAAGGTTGGAAAACAAATATTTCATGCAAATAGTAACCAAAGAGAGGTAGAGTAGTGATACTAATATCAGAAACAAATAGATTTTAAATGCAAAATGGTTATAAGGGATGAAGTAGATCATAATATATTAATAAAAGGGAAAATTCACCAAGAAGAAATAACTATACTAAATAGTTATGCACATAACCTGAGTGCCCCAAGATACTTGAGACACACACCAGCAAAGCTGATGGGAGAAATAGATGTCTCTACAACAGTAGTTGGAGACTTAAGTACATCACTGTCAGTATTGCATAGAACATCTGGACAGAGGAAAAATAAAGAAACATAGAATTTGAATAATATGATAAATGAACTAGACCTAAGAGACATCTATAGAGCATTGCACCCAAAACAGCAGGATATACATTCTTTACAAGGGCTCATGGATACTTTTCCAATATAGACTTTATATAGACAAATATCAATAAATTAAAAATGATTGAAATTATACAAAACACTTTCTCTGATCATAACAGAATGAAGGTGGAAATCAATAATGGACAGAAAAGGGGAAAATTCATAAATATAGGGAGATTAAACAACACACTCTTAAACAATCAGCGGATCAAAGAAGAAATTGCAAGAGAATTCAGCAAATATCTTGAGATGAATGAAAATGATACACAACATTTCAAAACCTACGGGACACCACAAAGGCTGTGCTTAGAGGAAAATTTATAGCCATCATTCCTTATGTTTAAAGAGAAGAAAGAGCTAAAATTGATCATCTAACCATACACCTGGAAGAAATAGAAAAAGAATAGCAAATGAATCCCAAACTAAGCCGAAGGAAAGGAATAGTAAAGATCAGAGCAGAAATAAATGAAACCAAGAACAAAAAGAAAATAGAGAGAATGAACAAAACCAAAGTTGGTTCTTTAAGAAGATCAACATAATAGACATACCCTTAGCTAGACTGACAAAGAAAAAAGAGAGAAAACACAAATAAATAAAATAAGAAATGAGGGAGGGTACATTACCACTGGCCTCATAGAAGTAAGAGAGGTCATAAAAGGATATTAGGAAAAACTACATACCAAAAAACTAGAAAATGTAGAAGAGATGGAGAAATTACTGGAAATAATTGAATCACCTACACAGACTTTAGAAGAAACGAAGACCTCAACAAACCAACCACAAGTGAAGAGATTGAAACAGTCATCAAAAACCTCCCAAAGATGAAATGCCTGAGACCAGATGGCTTTGGCTTCACAAATGAATTCTACCAATCATTCATTACTGATTTTGCTTAAGCTCTTCCAAAAACTTGAACAAGAAAGAATGCTATCAAACTCATTCTATGAAGGCACCATCACCCTAATACTAAAACCAGATACTACAAAAGATACTACAAAAAAGAAAATTACAGACCAATATCTCTAATGAATTAGATGCAAAAATCCCCAACAATATAATTGGAAACAGAATCCAAAAGCACATTAAAAGAATTAAATGCCTTGATCAAGTGAGTTTTATCCCAGATATGCAAGGTTGGTCCAACACAAGAAAATTAACTAGTGTAATAAACCACATTAGTAAATTGAAGAAGAAAAATCACATGATCCTCTCAATCGATGTTGAAAGGTCATTTGATAAACTATAACACCCATTGTTTAAAAAAACACTCCAAAAGATAGGAGTAGAAACAAGTTTTCTAAATATGGTGAAGTGCATATATAATAAATCTACAGCTAGCATAGTATTCAATGGTGAAAGACTGAAAGCTTAATAATTGAGATCAGGAACAAGACAAGGATGCCCACTGTCATCTTTGTTATTCAATATTGTGCTTAAGATTCCAGCCAGAGCAGTTAGGCTAGACAAAGAAATAAAAGGCACCCAAATAGGAAAGGAAGAAGTAAAACTTTCACTATTTGCTGATGACATGAGCCTATATCTAGAAAACCCTGATAAACCCAAAACAAAGCTACTAGAATTAATTAATGTGTTCAGCTAAGTGGCAGGATATAAGGTTAATATGCAAAAATCAACAGCATTTCTATAAATTACTGATGTGCAGTCTGAGACGGAAAAAAAATTCCATTTATAACAGGGACTAAAACAATAAAATATTTAGGAATAAACTTAACCATGTACATAAAAGACCTGTATTCAGAAAACTATAAAACATTGCCAAAAGAAAGTGAAGAAGACTTAAATAAATGGAAGGACATTCCGTGTTCATGGATTGGAAGACTAAATATGGTTAAAATGTCAATTCTACCCAAACTGATTTACAGATTCAAAGCTATCCCAGTAAGAAACCCAACAGCCTTTTTTCTTGCAGAAATGGAAATGCCAATAATCAAATTTATTTGGAAGGATAAGGGACCCTGAGTAGCAAAAAAAAAAAAAAAAAAAGTCTTTAAAAAGAAGAGCAAAGTTGGAGGACTCTCACTTCCTGACTTTAAAGCATATTACTTAGGTACGGTGGTAAAAATAGCATGGTACTGGCATAAGGACAGACAGATTGACCAATGGAACTGAATCAAAATCTCAGAAATTTACAACCACACCTACAGTCAAGCAATTAAAAAAAATATTTTAAAAGATGCTTAGATTACATAAATGTTGCCCAAAAATTACAGGGATTTCCATGTTCCACACCTCCCACACCTCCCATAACATCCCATATAAACATCTTTCATTGATGTGGCACATCACCTGCAATGGATATACATATCCTGGGGCTGCTTTGCCACTATGCATAGACCACAGTTCACATTGTAGACCACACTCTCTCCCACACAGTTCTGCATGGTATATGCTGATGTAAAATGGCCTGTATCTGTCATTGTAATGTCACTCAGGATAATTCCCAAGTCCTGAAAAAGCACTTGAATTACAACTGCTTTTCCCTTCCTTGCCCCAAAAGTGTCCAGTGGCCACTGGCTCCACCTCACTGTTGTAATTTCTTCCATTGCTCGAATCACAATATGTCTACAACAGAATACTATTAAGTCCACTCTAGTCCATAGTTCTTCCCCCAATCCTGAGGAGTTTGGGATGGTGATGTCCACTCCACCTCCAAGTGAGAGGGGCCTTATATCCCATGGATACAGTGGATGGCTCTCTCCATTCTCTGGGATGGCCGTTGTCCATCATCATCTCTTCACCATGTGCCTTGGGTGAGTCCATTGAGCTGAAGAGTAGGAGTTGCAGCTCCACCAAGATTGCAGGCAAAGCCGGCACATGGGCAGGCCAGAGGCCCCAGTCTCTGGAAGTACACCTACAAACTCCAGCATCAAATATAGATTTGAATAGAAGGGACTGATGGACCATGTACAGGGAGGACTTGTTTGAGTCCAACTCTGCCACTCTCAGGAGCACAGATTCCAAAGTATAGCCCACTGATTAGGCATCAATCTCTGGAGCTATCCCCCCTTATATGGGACCTGGGTGTATCCAGAGCCCTCAGAGGACCTTTGTGTGGGGTGATAGCCTCTTTGGTGTTCTATGAGATCCTACTGAGGTGTGCGTAAGTGTTACCTCTGGGATGACCTTCTGACTCTCTTTGAAGTCTCTTAGCTACATGAACTCATTTGTCTTTTCATTTTTCCCATTTTATTCAAGGTCTTTTTCCAGTTGTATTGCCAGTTGGCACTTGGTATTTATCCCTCGTTGCCAGGGAGGCTCATCCCTGGGAGTCATGTCCCATGCTCGGGGGAAGGTAACGCATTCATATGCTGAGTTTGGCTTAGAGAGAGGCCACATTTGAGCAACAAGGAGGCTCTCAGGTGGCAACCCTTATGCACCCTTATTAGACTAAGTTTCAATTACAAGAGCAAAGACATGTAAGGTTAGTCATCAATAACAAGAACCCATTAGTGGACATTCCTCCTTTGCCAGACATTGCCCCTGCACTCGGGGGACTGTTGCTGCTCCCTTGGAAAATATGGCAGAGCTCTCCAGGCTGGGAATTTAGAATTCCCTCATTTATTGAGTGATTATCTACCCACTGTGACCATACCCCACCCCTTGATCATTTGAACAATTTTATATTTCTTTCAAGTGTATTCAAGTGAATTTCCTCCCATGAAACCCCCATCCAAGACACCCCCACCAATGATCCTCTCCTGCCACCTCTGTAACCCTTCTGTGATCCAAACATTCCTTTAAAATGAAGCCACAGGTGTTAAGTTCACTAAGCTGGGCCAGAATAGTCTGTTCAACAAATGGTGCTGAGAGAAATGGATAGCCATATCCAAAAGAAAGAAAGAAGACCCCTTTCTCAATCCTTATAAAAAAAATTTAACTCAAAATGAATCAAGGATTTAAATATAAAAAGAACAACCATAAAACTAGAAAAAATGAAGGAAAACATCTTCAAGATCTTGTGGTAGGTGGTAGTTTCTTAAATGTTAAACTCAAAGAATGAGCAAAAAAAGAAAAAAGTAGATAAATAGGACCTCCTCAAAATTCAACACTTTTGCACCTCAAAGGACTTTGTAAAAAGGGTGAAAAGGCAGTCAACTCAATGGGAGAAAATATTTGGCAATCATATATCTAATAAGGGTTTAATATCCATGATATATAAGGAGATAGTAAAATTCAACAATAAAAACAAAAAGTATCTGGGTAAAAAATGGGGAAGAGATTTGAAAAGACAACTGTCCAAAGAAGAAATACAAATGGAAAAAAAACACATGAAAAAGATTCAAAATCACTAGTGATTAGGGAAATGTAAATCAAAAGTACAATGAGATACCGTTTCACACCTATTAGACTGACCACTATTAAAAAGTTGGAAAACTGTAAATATTGGAAAGGATGTTGAGAGATAGGAACACTTATTCACTGTTGGTGGGAATGTGGGATGATGCAGCCACTGTGGAGGACTGTTTGGCAGTTCTAAGGAAGTTGAATATAGACTTCCATGGGACCCTCCAATACCATTGCTTGGTATATATCCAGAAAAATTGAGAGCAGTGACATGAATAGACATGTGCACACCAATGTTCATAGCAGCTTTATTCACAATAGCCAAAAGTTAGAAATGATGCAGATGTCCATCAAATTATGAATGGATAAACAAATTGTGGAGTATATACATGATGGAATATTATGCAACTGTAAGAAGATATGAAGTCGTGAAATATATGACAACATGGTTGAACTTGGAGGACAAGAGATACAAAAGGACAAATATTCTATGTTTGCCCTATTATGAACTAAATATATTTTGTGAAATAGAAATATGGGTAGAATTGCATATATAACACCGTTTTTCTTTGAAGCTAAACAAATGCAAATTAATGTCACATTGTGTTAATATTAAACAAAAATAATCATTATAATATGTGAAGGAGACCAGGCACAGTGTACTACATATCGTATGGTTTCATTTATGTAAAA
This sequence comes from Cabassous unicinctus, assembly GCA_029593785.1. Lineage (NCBI taxonomy): Eukaryota > Metazoa > Chordata > Mammalia > Cingulata > Chlamyphoridae > Cabassous > Cabassous unicinctus. The sequence continues at coordinate 5,234 of JAQZBX010004354.1, read as the reverse complement.
TGTAAATATAAATCAATTTATAAAGATGAAAATAGATTAGAAGTTATGTAGGTGTGAGGAAGAAATACTAAGTGATGTGGAGTCTTTCTTTTTGGAGTAATGAAATTGTTCTAAAATTTTTGAGATGGTGAATATACAACATTGTGATTATACTAAAAGTCTTTGATTATACACTTTAGATAGAATCACCAGAAACCACAGCTATGTACACCGGGGGAAGCATAGAGATTGAGAGGTGAGGAATTTTCTTGTTTGATTGTTTGTCTGTTTTTAGTTTATTTTTATTATTGAAATAATGAAAATGCTCTAATAATGATTGAAGTGATGAGTTCATAACTATGGGATAATAGCAAAAACCAGTGATTTCTCACATTGGATGAAATGTATCTATATTAATATGTATGAATAAAATTGATTTGTTAAAAAAAAGTTGTGTTTTTGTACACCAGCAAAGAATACTTTGAAATGAAAAATTGTAAGAAACCCCACTCACAATGCCTCCTAAGAGATAAAATATCTACAAATAAATTTAAATGAGGCAGTGAAGAACTTTAAACTGAATGCTACAGAACACTGCTGAAAGAAATTAAAGAAGATAGAAATAAATGGTAAGACATAGTGTGTTTGAGGAAAGGAAGGCTTCATATTATTAAGATTTCAATATCACCCAAAGCAATCTACAGATTCAGTACAATACCTGTCAAAAGTCCAGCATCCTTTTTTTCCCCAGAAATTGAAAACTCATTCTTCAAATTCATGTGGAATTGCATGGGGGCCCTAAATAGAAAAATACATACTGCAAAAGAAGATCAAAGTTAAAACTCTCTCACTTTCCAATTTCAAAACTTACTACAAAGCCACAGTAATCAAAACAGTGTGGCAGTGGCATAAATAGATATAGACCAATGGCATATAATTAAGAGTTCAGAAATAAACACATATGTCTTTGGCAAACTGATATTTACAAGTACCATAATTTGGGAAAGAATCATTTCTTCAATAAATTGTTCTAGAAATACTTGATATCCACTTGAAATTTAATGAATTTTGGGGCCCTACTTATAACAATATTCAAGTACTAACTCCAAATGAACCAGTGATCAAACATAAGAGCTCAAACCATAAATTCTTGGAAAAAATAAAAGGGGATTCTTCATAACCTTGGATTTAATTGTGTTTTCATAGTTATGATGCCAAAAGCAAGAGAAACGAAAGAACAAATAGATAAAATGGGCTTCATTAACACTTTAACCTTTGGTTCATCAAAATGACCTATCATGAAATTGAAGTGACAATCTTCAGAATGTTAGAAAATAATTTCTAACTCTGCAACTGTTAAAGTGTTCATACCCTGAATATATAAAAACCACTACATCTGAACAATAGAAATTCAGTTAACCAATTAAATATTGGAAAGGAATTTGAAATGACTTTGAAAGGACATTTCATCAAAGAAGATATACAAATGGGCCATAAGCACATGAAAATAATGTTCAGCATTACTGGTCATCAGGGAAATGAAAATCAAAATGCAATGAGATACCTCTTCATCCACAATAGTATACTACTACTACTACTACTACTTCTACTACTACTGCTGCTGCTGCTGCTGTTGCTACTACTGCTACTACTACCACTAAATATGCTGAATAGGTAATGATGCTTTGGATGAATATGTACCATTATATATTGTTGGCAGCATTGTAAAGCTGTAAATAACCTATGCTACTCACTCGGAAACACTAGGGAAATGCATATATCACTCACTTCTATGTATTTCTTCACTTATGAAACACTGTTTAACTGAAATTTTTTTTTAGTTGTAAATTACATATTTGGCTTAATTTAAAAAACTGATATACTACATGTTTCATTATCTTCTGTATACTTATCTTCACTTAAAAATCACTGTTTAAAAAATTTTAATCTTAGAAAAATGGAAATAACATATATCTATTAGAAATACTGATTGAAGCACTTGTTTCCTTCACTTACATGCACTAATCTTCACTGAAAAATTCACTGTATATATGAAACACAGTCTTATGAATGTGTAAATTCATAATATTCCTTCATATAGAAAACCGAGCGAAATGTATGTTTCATTGACTTCTATTTACATGACACTGAGTTTAGTAAACATTTTCTTACAAAGCAGGAGTTCACATATATTATGCATTTTTCAAAACTGAGATAAATGCATCTCCCTGTGTTCTATACACATGCCCTCAATTACAACACATCACTTAAAGGAAAAATTCTCTTACAAACCTGTATATCACATATATTATTTAGTTTGGAAAACTGAATGAAATACATGTTTCATTCTCCTCTATGTACTTTGGCTTTCTTACAAATCACTATTTAAATAAAGCTTTCTCATAGAAAGCTGCCAATTACATGTTTCAAAAACCACGTGAAATGCATGTTCCACACACTTCTATGCCTTTATCTTCCTACAAAATACTGTTTAAATGCATTGTTTCTTAGAAAACTGTAAATCACATATAATAGTTTTTAAAACGTAGTGAAAATCATTTTTTCTCTCATTTCTACACACTTATATTCACTTACAAAAACTCATGAAAATCTTCCTCAAACAGGCCTGCTTGTTGAAACGGGTGATAGTGTATGGCACTTTATGTTTCAGCTCTCTCAGAATACTTTAACAAGTAGAAAATCTTGCAAAGCAATCTAAATGAAACTTCTTCAGAAAGTTGTTAAAGTATTTTAGTAACTGGGTGAATGCTGAATCAAGGAACCACAAATGAAATAGTATGAGAAGCTCATATTGCCCTTACTGCCCCCACTCCAGACCCTTCTCTAGTATGGCACTGACCTCTCTCTCATTTTGTATCCCTGGCCCAGTTCGGGAGGAAGCAGAATAACCCCTAAGCATATACTGGGTTTCCTATATGTCAATGCCGTTCTATGGATGGTGGTTTGAAGGAATGCACCAGGGCATTTTTCTCTGGCTTAGGCTTTCAGAAAATACTGTGCAGGCAGAAGTAACTTGTTCACAGGTAAAACAGTGTAAGAAACAAGTAAGACAAAGTAGCATGGAACAAAGTGTTACTGGCTTTAAGATATGCAATAAGACATCCAGGATGTAGCGATAGTCTATTCCTTTGACAACAGAAGTGGCATTCAGATCCTTGTATTTTGGGGAATTTTTAAGGCTATGAGTGCATGCCAAGGACCAGACACAGATGCAGAAAAGGCAGAAAGGACACCACATTTTTGTCTCAGCCTCATGTCCTTGGTAGGAGGGCTGTACTCTAAAGGAGAACACCAGCCAAAACAAAGTCAATTTGCCAAGACTGTGAAACATGATTGTTGCACTATTTCTTTTATTTTTGCTAGCTTCTTGTATCAGGTAAACATCTGTCATATCTCTAGTTGGAAACCAAATTCAGGAGAACTCCTCTCAGGGACTAAACCCCAGAGTTAACACATGAAAAATTCAAAATGTGCGGTATGCAACAATAGATCACAAGACAAAGAAGCAAGAATTGAAGCCCTATCTAAAGGAACAAGATTAAATTACAGAAACCAAAAAGAAAGAAAAAAATATTTTGTATATACCATAGAAAGACTTAAAAATTCTCTTTGATATGTACTAGTAGAGAAAGAAAATCATAGAAACAATACTAAAGAATATTGGTTTAAAATGAATGAAAATATGAGACTCTCAATAAAGATATAAATTTTTTAAAGGAAGAAATCAGAAATACACTAGGTAAATACCACAATAACTAAAGTAAAAATTCCCTGCATGTTTTCAAGAGCAGATTAGAACTGAGATAATAAAGAACTCAAGAACTCAAAATAAAACCTTTCAAATGATTTAGACTGAGGAACCAAAGGCAAAAGAATGAAAAAATAATTTTACAGCACCTAAGAGTTCTCTGGGGAACCATCATACACATACCAATATATACATTATCGGAGTGACAGATGGAGAAGATTAAGAGAGGGGATGATGGAATATCCAAACAAATATTGCAAAACAAATTCCCCAAATTTAATTAAATGAGTGAATATACATATTCAAGAATCCTAATATACCTCAAACACGATAAACATGAAAAAATCATGGTCAGACAAAATATAATCAAACTGTTGAACACCAAGGACAAGTAGGGAATTCTGAAAGTTGTAAGCAAAAAGCAACCTGTCTATATAGGGGTATCCCAATAAGATTATGTTCTGAAATTTCATTGGAATTCATGGTGGCACGAAGACAGTTTCATAAGATATTCAAAGAGCTGAAAGAATAAATGCCAGCAAAGAATTCTGTATCCAATGAGATTGACTTTCATAAGTGAGGGAGAGAGAAAGACATTACTGGGTAAACAAAAGCTGAGAGTTTATCACCACAACTGTCCTACCAGCCATAACAAAGACACTATTTCAGGCTGAAATGAAAAGACACTAGACAGTGGATTGAAGAAACATAAAGAAATAAAGATCTTCAGTAAAGGTAACTGTGGGGACTGAATGGGGTACCACAGTCTGTCTATAGTCCTGGTCTTCTCTGTATTCTGGTGCTATTGGCCCATTGTAAATAAGATCTATTCATGATATTATTTCAGTTAAAGTTTGGCTCTTCTGAATCAAGTTGGGCTTTAATTCAGATTATATGAGTCTTTTAAAGCACAGTGAAAGTCAGATGGAAGGGAAAGCCACAGGAGTCGGCAAGCAGTGGGATGTCAGCAAATCTCAGAAAACAAAGGAGAAATGAGGATGTGCAATACCATTTGATGAAAAAGACATGGAACTGCAAATTATGCTGAGAAGAGAGAGGAGACTCCCCACGAGGGAAGCAAGCTTTCTATCCTCTGAAACCATGAGCCAATAGATACCTGTTCTTGAGCCAACTCATTGTATGGTATTTATTTACCAACTAATAAGTGAAAAAAGTAACCATATGCTAATTATAAATGAAAATACAATTATTTCTCTGTACTTTTTAGAAATAATTTCACTTTGTACATCTTACATATTCTGAAACAAAAATGCATGAAAACATAAAGAAAAATGTATGAGTTTGAATGTAAAATGAATACATATGTAATTTTTAACAATCAAAAAAAAAGATAAGGACATGGAGGCATATAGCAATGTTGTTTGTGTATGTTACAGAAGTTAAATTGATATCTCAACAAATGTGATTGTTGTAGATTCAGGATGATAAATTTAAGCCCAATGGTGAACTCAAAGAAAATATCTGA
>JAQZBX010004353.1:0-60760 GCA_029593785.1 Cabassous unicinctus | reverse complement strand
GTTAGTGGTTTTGCTTCATGGAGTGCAGCGGGAGTTAGAGTTTCCCCCAAAGAGATAACTGCCACTTTTGCATATAAAGAGAAATAGGCACTGAGGCCAGGCATTTTTAAAGTTGTGTTGAAGTATTCAGTGGCTGTATTCAACAGAGCTACTCTTGTACTAAGGAATGACCTCTCCAGCATTCATTAAGAATCAATTCAAGCCTTGATTTACCTTTCTATTTCTTGGTTACTATATTGTTTCTGCTTGACCATTAGGAAAAAAACATGGGAGCAGAAGGGGTGGAGAGGGACGGCATGATGTTCCACTAGCACCTCTCTGTAAGTAGCCAGTCTTGATTGGTAGAGACTCCTCTGACACTTATGATATGGAGAAGTGCAAGCATGTAAGTGCAAGCATCAATGTTATTTGCATATTCAGCAAAGGAATTTAGAACAAAAATATATTGAATTGTCTCTGAGCCCCACCCACAAAGTCACTTTAGCTCACTTTTTCTACTATTCCCATCACCTAAATCCCCTCAGTTAAATTTGAGTGTCCAGTCTCTCCAGAGGCCTGGTTGGATAATGACGTTCGTGCCTGCACCCAACGGAGCTATAAAAGTTTGTATTCCTCCTTAAAGTTCCCAGCATACCTGGATGGGTGTGGATGGCTACCTGTTTCTTTTGCGAACAGAAGGCCATGGCCGCACCCTAAATCATCTTTCTCCTTACAGCAATTGAAGTTTGGGTAGAAGGAATTGGAGGGATCAGGAGATGCAGGGGAAGAGAGGCTTCATGCCAATAAGCACAGCACATTTACTTTCAGTTTCTATTTACCCTTACACTGCTCACTTCTTAACCAAACAAACCTAAGATGTTTTTTATTTACCCAAAACTCTACCTTGAATAATAATCGCTTTTGGTATTTATTCTAGCTTTGTAGACTCTTTGGGTCAGTAGACACAATCATATTCCCTTTCGGCTGGGGTCATTGAGCTTGCTAACTCATCGTGTGATAACATGTTTTTCTTTCAATACTCAGAGAAAAATGAACTAAAACAAAGGCACGATTTGGGTAACTCATTTCAATCCTACTTCTCAAGCTCTCTAAATTAATTTAATTCTTACTCATTAGCAGTTATGACAGTGAAGAGCCCTCCCCTGTCATACACACCCATCACTTGGGCAAGAGAATTCACCACTAGATCCCAGACAGTGGTCTCATATTCCTGAACCTGTTCCTTAGGGCCATTGTCTTTTCTCCTCTAGAAGGCCATGCTTTTGTTAGTATCACATTCTCATTGTCAAAGTCAATTCCAGTGAAAGATCTTAGATATTACCTACTTGCAAGCTAAAAATTTAACCTCACATAGTTTCATGGATGTTGGCTCAGGAACCAAATCCTTTATAATAGGTAATTAGCATGCCTACCCTTTGCACCAAAGAGATATAGCTCTTTAATATATTTGTTAGGGACTGAATCATGTCCCCCATTAAGACATGTTCATGTCTTAACCCACATTCCTGTGGGGGTGGGCCGTTTTGTAAATAGACCTTTGAAGATGTTATTATAAGCTAAGGCATGGACTCGTTTAAGAATAGGATCTTCAAAAACTCTATTCTGATTTGGACAAATGCATTAGTGTGGGACTTAATCCATGTGATTGGAGTCTTTATAAGGGAGAAGAGATTTTGATGTAGTGAGTCAATAGAAACAAAAACCAGAAGTGAGCTGAAATGAAAGGAGAAGCCAGAGCATGAGAAAGATTGCCATGTGACCGAGGCAGAAGCAAACCAAGGAATCCCAAGGGTTTTGGCAAGCCAACACCAGATGCTGCAGGCTCCAGAAAAAAAGCTTGACCTGTTGATACCTTGATTTTGGACTTCTAGTCTTCAAAACATGAGGCAATAAATTCTTGTTGCTTAAGCCAACCAGTGCGTGGTATTTGTCATAGCAGTGCTGGCAAACAAAGACAATACTATACAATAAGCACACATGCCCTTTGATCCAAAAATAGACACTATCATTATCTTCCAAGGTTAATTGCCTTATAAACATCCTTAAAAAATATTTCAGAACAAAATTCAGCCAGCACCTGTGCTGTCATGAGATATCAGTGGAAACAAGAGACATTAGTGGAGAGTTATCCTTCAAAGAACAGATATAGAGATATATGGAGTAATAGGAAAAAAGAATGGTCTTATTCAAAATGTTCCTTTTTATTGAGAGTAAAAATTGTCAGTTAAGGGAAGTACTGTTTTTGGAATATTATAATCCAATTTTATTTTTTTAACTTTAAAAATTCTTATAATTGTGTTTTGATATAATGAGGCATTTGATCTATATGTTTATGCATGTAAGATTTTAAAATTCTATGAATTCTCCATCTATATTTACTTTATTTCTAAAATATACATGTGTAAATATAATTTTACATAGTTTTTTTAAAAAAGTATTGCCATTTAAAAATGTGGGTACCTGTATAAGCAAGCATATAAAGGCATCTTGAAAGTGTATACCTCAGAGCATACCTGATTGTATACATATTCATTCTCCTATAGACTTGCATTGAATATTCATTTTATAGAATATAGGAAGTTATACATTAGTGAAATAAATACATGTAATCCATGCATATTTTTAAGAATCAATATGGATAAAATAATATTCTGCATAACTGTACTTTCTCTGTGATAGGTTTGCCAAATGTAGACTTTAAATCAAATTGTTATTTTAGCTATGTGACAAAATGATTGTCAGTTTTTAAATATATTTTAGCACCATAGCTTGGTAAAATATGTACTAAAACACATAGAAATGGATCAATGTTAAAGAAAGTAATTTACCAATCATATATTTTATGTGTTCAAGTATAGTATTTGACTAGCAGGTTACTTTTTCACACTTTCAAGAGTGGCGTCCTTGATCTCCCTGAGACAAAGCTCTTCCTTTTGGCCACTTTTGACCATCTGGTACAGGTTATTTGTATTTGCCATTTCAATTCTTCAATGTGTGGAAAGACTTGTTTATTGGACACTTTTCCTTAACTGCAAAATGCTGTGTGGTTTATCGGGAAATGAAAAGGCAAGGGTTATAAATGAATGAGTCAGTTTCTGTAACAAAATAAAAATTCACAATAAAGTAAGTATCATTGAGATTGTTGACTGAATGAAATAGAGGAGTAACTATGCTGACTTCCCATCAGTGTCACACCTGCTTAGAGATTAAATTGCATTATTTTATGCTACATTAAAATGGCATTTTCTAGAATGATATTTTACATTTCAGATAGGCAATTGTGAATGCTTTCGTGCACTCAGCAACATTCTGTTTTCTGCAGTGAACATTTCTATTAGTGACAATTCATCCATAATTATATTTCAGTAAAGAGGAAATGTCATCCAGGACAGTGGTACATACATCCTCTTTTCTAAACCAGAAAAGTGAGAAATTTAACATTGTTAGCAACTTCTAAATTCAGGCAGATGTAACTCCAATTTAATGCTTCATCTGAATGCCACCCTGTACAAACATGACTATGGAGTAAAAACTGCACTTTGAAGAAAACATACAATTTTCTATTTTCTAATTCTAAATTAAATTATCTTTAAAAACCAGGGCTAGATGGCATATTCTTGTATGTGCAGATATATTATATGATTATTTTCTTTTCCTGTTTTATCTATTATTGATTATGTATTAATACTTGATTTATATTCCTGGAATTATAACCACCCAACAGTCTAAGACCAAATCAGAATTTATTACTAGTATTTTTCATGAACACTATATTTTACTCTTTACAAATAATGTTTCTTGTTATATGGAAAAATCTGAATTACAAAGTCACATAAGGGAGAAAATTTAAATATTTTTCCCTTGGAATATTTAACCAATTTTTAATTTTATGGGCTATTAGGTTGGTAATGATGGAATCAATGGGGGCAATATTAAAAGGTCCTTGGCATAGATTACACAAGTGTATCCAAATAGTTTTTTCCAATGTATACTCTTCCTAGTTCCTCTTTCTATGACTTTTGTTTAGGAAATTGCCTCTTTCTCTAAACTAGGGATTGGCTTAAATCCTGTGGGTCAAATCCAGCCTGGAGCCTCTGTTTGTACAGTGTAAGGGCTAAGAGTTGTATTTACATTTTTAAAGTTTTGAAAGATTGTAAAAAAAGAGGAGGAGGATAAGAGGATAGTAAATTAAATGAAGAAATCAAATGCCTCAGTAAGGTTATTTCTTCTTAGCACCTTGAACACATGCCTTTCAGCTTTTCCTTTGCTGTTTTAAGGGTATATTTAAGAACCTTCTGTGGATTGAAATCAGCATTTTGTTTGGAGAAAACACCAAATTAACTCTTTAGATAGATGGAAAACTGCTTGAGTGAAAGATTCAACCTAGCAACTCTCTCACTCTTCAATAAAGACTGGAATACTTAACTCTTAAAAAATTTTAGGTTTTAGTTTTTATGTCACATTCAGCCTTTCAAACAAAATTTGATAATGATAAGAATTCAAGCATTTGAAAATAGTTTTCCTTCTCTAATTTTGCACTCCACCTGTTCCCTACCCTCATAGTACTTCAGTTTGCTAATTCAAAACAAAAGAACTGTAAAACCTGCTAGAAAAATTGGAAAATCTTCCCAGATTTCAGATGAAGTTAATCATAAAGACAATGAATTGAAATTTCCCCTACTATGTAATTCAGGCTTGGCAGTAGTTATGACAGTAATAGATAACACATTGAGCAACATGTGTCAAAGTGTAGAGAACCTATATCATTATAATAGCATCCTCTGGACTCTATACAAATAAAACCAAACCTGGTTAATTAAAAAAGAACTCGGGGATGACTGGGTATCTATGTTCTATTTGTGGTTAGCACCAGTTCAAGAATAAGAAATCAAGAATACATATATCCACTATCCATACATTCATTCTTTAGATATCAAAACTCTAGTAAGAATTGACCAAAGGAAAATTCCACAGTCCCACAGCAATTCTTGTCCATCCATTTCTAAAATGTATTTCTAATGTGTCCATTCTTTTGTACACACAACAACACTAACATGACACAAGCCCTGATTGTCACACACAATATTGACTTCTTAACAGATTTCATTGTTTACACCCTTGTTTTTCCCCCTTCCTTTCTTGGCAGAGTAGTCAAAGGGATTATCATAAAGTATCAAAAAGATTCCATCATATGCCCCCATTAAAATCTTCCAAAGACTTCCAATTAGATATAAAATAATACCTAAAATTCTTACTGTTATATCCCTATACTGCAGAAATAAAAGTTAAGTTGTATAGAAATGATAATGTAAATCCATTAAATTCAGGGAAATATAAAATAATTTTTACATCACTAAGCTTAGGTTAAGGCATGCTGAAGTAACAAAGAACAAAAAGTTCTCAGTGGCTTATAATCACACATTTTATGTTCTCTCTCACACCACATGTTTCTTATAGGTTAAATTTAGATATTTTTAAATTTGGGGATACAGCAGCTATAACACTGATCTGTGTCATTTCTGGTGGTGTGTACTGGTTGCTAATGACACTGACATATATTATGAGAAACCTCAAATATATATTACAATAATATTTCTTTCTGATATATGCATCTTTAAATATATTGTTTCAAACATCCTCAATTAATTCTCTGTTTTATTCAGAAATTCCCAAGCTAAAAGTCTCACTAAGTAGGATTATTATGCCCCATAAGGGCAAGTAATGGTTGATTTTATCCACAGATATTGCCCAGTACACAGCATTGTGCTTCCTCCACGGTGAGCCTGCAATAAATATTTGTTGACTTAGTTACATTTGTATCATTCTAAATATTACCTTATAATTCAGATGTTCAGGTACAGCAGAAGAGAGAAATGCTACATCACACAGAATTCTATATTAGGCAGACTTACCTTAGTCTGGTAGTCTAGTATTAATATAACATTATGCCTTTCTTTTCCTTTTAGTTCTACTTGTATCCACATGCTATTTCATGTCTATGGGGTATCTAATAGATAGGTCTCTACGGATGTTCAGATTTAGTTGAGAAATAAAGACATCTAAACTGGAAAAGAACAGATATATTTTTAGATGTAATGATCTTTTCTTTATTTAGTTATAAGTATAGATTAAAAATTAACTGACACAGGGCCAACTTTAATTAAACCATATAATAGCAAATTACCTGAAAAAGAAACAGTTAAACATCCTATTAGGAATTTTAAATTATTAAATTGCAACTCCTTGACATTCTTTCATAGTTTTGGGGTAATCTGCTTTGCCACTCTTTATCACAGGCAATAGCTAAGGGAATTTTCTTGAAAAGAAGTCTCAAAATAATTCAAGGCCATTGTAGCAGTTTGATATTGTTTATGAATTTCAAAAATAGATATTGGATTTTGTTTGCGGACTGGTCTGTTCCTCTAGGCATATTAGATTGGATTGAATTCAGAGGTTTCACTTTTACTTGATTAAATAATGATTAAGGCTTTGACTGGGCCACATCAGTAGGACTTTGAGTCCCCAACCCCTTGGTGGGCAGGGACTCACAGAGAAAACTACGTGGCAGAGGATTAAGTTAGGAGTTTTGATCCTGGGGCTTGGGAAGTAAGCACACAGAGAAGCATATATGTCAGAAGGCTCTATTAGACCTGGCAGAGACCCCAGGAAAAGAGATGAGCCATTAGCCTGATAGTCTACAGCTGGCCTTGTGGAGAGAGCAAAGCAGCTAAGCCCAGAGAAAAATGAGCCCTGAGAGAGAGACTAGACTTGTCCCACCCTGCGGCTGATATTAGAAGAAACTGGGAACATGGAACCTTGGGAGGAGGAGGAAGACTGAACCCTTGCAGACATCACCCACCATCTTGCATAAACACATGGCAACAGACTAGACTCTGGGTGAGAAAGTACTTCTTATAGTACCTTGTGTTGGACTCTTTCAGGCCTTGTGATTGTAAGTTTCTGCCCCAAATAAATACTCTTTATAAAAACTAACAGATTTCTGGTATTTTGCATCAGCACTCCTTTGGCTGACTAATGCAGAATTTGGTACCAAGAGTGGGGTTGTGCTTTTGCAATTACCAAAATACTGGAATGGTTTTATATATCGGGAAGGGGTAGTTTTTGGAGGAATTGTGAGATGCTTGATAGAAAAGGCCAATAATGCTTTACAGAGACTGTTGGTAGGGATATGGACACCAGAGAGACTTTTTATGAGACCTTAGGAGTAAATGATGAAACTATTATTGGAAACTAGAGGAAGGCAATCCATGTTTTAAAGTTGCAAAGAACTTAGCAAAATTGACCCCTGATGTTATATGGAAGGCAGAGTTTGAAAATGGCAAATCTGGGCATTTAACTGAAGAGCTTTCTAAAGTAAACTTTGAGAATGCAGCTTGGCTTCTTCTTGCAGCATATAATCAAATGCTAGATGAGAGAGATAAGCTGAGAACTGAATTGTTGGGCACAAGGAAAATAGAAATTTACTCTGGAAATTTCAGGCCCCTGGAAATCAAGCTCTCAGATGATAGTAACCCATTAGAGGAATTGACTAAGCATGGAATTTGTAAATCAGGATTGAAAATGCAGTTATCTAGGAAAGACTTGTGGAAAGTCTTATTGTCTGATGGCTTGGACCCCTGCTTCTGGCATGCCAAACCAACAACCTTTTTGAGAGAGCTGTATGAACAAAATTGCTGTCAATCTGAAATAAAAGGAACATGGAAGGGAAAGATTGAAGGGAGAACAGATTTAAGATAAAGACCATGGAAATTGAGATCTGGAATTAAGACATCACCTTGGGCCAAGAGAGGAACTTCACCCATGTGTATAGAAAGGGTGAGTTTGCCTCAGCAGTTGAAGAGGGTGGATGTTCCTGCCTGCTGTTCTGAGAAAGTTTTGCTGCCTCAGGACACAGAGAGGGTGGAGCACATTCCCCAAGGATTAGGGAGATTAATGTCACCATCTCATATGTCTGAGAGGGGTGGACCTGTCCCCCATCGATTAGGGAAGGCCAGGTCACCAACTCGTAGGTGTGAGAAGGTTGGGCTGTGTGCCAAAGATTAGGGAGGATTTTGACTTCACTTCATTGTACTATGGGGCCTAAGACTCTAACCCAAAGATTGGGTGAAGTGTGGCAATCACCCTAACACCCTTGGAGAGTAAGGTCTGGAGCTTGCTTGCCACCAGATGCTTGATGAGGGTAGAACCAAGAAAATGGCCATTGGGCAAGCTTGTGGAAAGGATGGGTCCCCATGTGGCCCTAGGGAGAAGAAATCTCCATCTTAAGAATGTCTCTCAGTCTTTGAAATCTAATGAAGTATGCCCTGCATGTTTACTGAATTGTAGAGGATCCATGGCTCATATTTCCCTCCCAATTTCTCCTTATGATAATGAAAACATTTATCCTTTGTCCATTTGTGCATTGGAAGCAGTTAAATGGTTTTGTAAGTTTCAGAGGTCTACAGCCATACAAGGCTTTGCCTCCAGACAAACTGTATTTCTTTAAACTGATTGTGATATGATTCTGTATTTAGCCTTATACTGATTAAAGGTGTTTTTTTTTTTTTATTTTAAATATTGTAATATCTTTTTGGAATTCAGAGGGTGGAGTGTAGCAATTTGATATTGTATATGAATTCCAAAAATAGATATTAGATTATGTTTGTGAACTGGTCTTTTCTTCTCAGTATATTAGATTGGCCTGGATTTAGAGATTTCAGTTTTTCTTGATTAAATAATGATTAAGGTTTATTGGGCCAAGTCAGTAGGATGTGAAAATGACATGACAGAGGAGAAGGTAAGAGTTTTTGATCCCAGAGCCTGGGATGTAAGCACACAGAGAAGTAGATATGTGAGAAGGCTCCATTAGACAAAGCTTAGGCCCTGGGAAGACAGATGAGCCATTAGCCTGATAGTCTAAGTTGGCCTTTTGGAAGAGCAGATCGGCTGAGCATGGAGAGAAACAAGCCCCAGGAAAGAGATGAGACTTATCCCAGCCTACAGCTGAGATTGAAAGAATCTGGGACCACAGAGAATTAAAAAGAAGAGGAAGCCTGAACCCTTGCAGACGTCGGCAGCCATCTTGCTCCAACATGTGGCAACAGACTTTGGTGGGGGAAGTAACTTACACTTTATTGCCTGGTAACTGTGTATACCCCAAATAAATACCCCTTATGAAAAGCAACAGATTTCTGATATTTTGCATCACACCCCTTTGGCTGACCAGTACGACCATGTATAAAATTAGAAAAAAATATTTCTAATAAATGTATGTATTTTTGTTTTTAATTCATATGCATGGAATAATAAACCAATCAGTCATGATTATTTTAAAACACATAGATCATATTCTAAAATGATGAAATAATAATAGTACAAAATAATGTCTTAATAGTTTCTCCAAACTTTAGAGACCATTGGCCCACAGCATCAGGGTATTTTGGGGTTAAGTTGGGGAAAGAAATTTCCTAGAACAGGAACAGAGATTTAATCTCATTTTTATTGGTATAGATCTTAAGGAGTTCAAAATAGAGCTCATTTTTTTTTTTTATTCCTGTCAGGATAAGACACACAGGATATTAATGAAATGAGTACAAATAATATTGACTTATTAGATTTGTGAAGTATTTTAACAGATTCACTTTTGTCTCCTTCAGTCTCCTTACTTCACATTATACAACTAATCATTCCAAAAGGTGAAAATGTTAATTTCTCCATAAGTTTTTCAGTGAGCTACAAGGATATTCTCTGATGATTGAATGAAATGACATGGAAAAAAGCCTGAGTCAGTGCTAGCTAATATGTGAGCTCATTAGATTGCATGGATCTCTTTCCTACCATTTTTTGCTTCTTGTTATTCACTTGGGAATATACATTTTTCATGTACTTTGTAGGATATTTTCTTACTGGGAAATAATTTGAAAGATCAAATCCTGTTGAACCACTCTGTGGAAAAATGTTATTTGTTTTGCTCAGCCTGGATTTTGTCCAGGAAATAATACTTTCCTATTTTCATACTGAAGACACATAAAATTGTAACACTGGAGTTCTGCTTTTATATGATAGCTGTATTATCATTTATATAGAAAAGAGATTTTTTATTGATGAATACACTTTATTCTTAAATTATTATCCTATCTAGCACCCAGGATAAGTATATGATGGTGGTCTAAGTATAGATGAATATCAAATAGTGAATTTTAAAGGAGGCTAAACACCCATGAGCACTTAAATTTTTGATATGTGGTGCCTAGAAAAGTTCTCATTCATTAGAGGAGTGAACTTTTGGCAATGTATCTTGGGATTCTGTGTAATACATATATATGGCCAGAGAGTTTTGAAGGGCAAATGTAGAAGGGTGAACTAAGACTGCTCTCTGGAAGGGTGGCTGGTGTGGGTTTAATAGAATATTGCATTATACAAACAGTATTCACTTTTTGAAGAAGTATGGAGCTGGTGGGTTTCAATTACAGACATGGATTTAGGCAAATAAGATCAAGAATAGTGTCAAACATGAAGTTCACTGCTTAAGAGTAGCTGTTTATCTAAATATACTTTTCCATAATCTATTTAATTAAGAATTTTTAATGGAAAACACTATATTTCAGGTGATTTCGATACAAGAATAAATAAAATATGATCCTATTCTAAAATAATTTACACCAGAATGTTATGTTCAGAAATACCAATTGGTGATTGTTCTAGAATAGGTATAAATGTTTTGACAAATGCATATTCAAAGTGTTATGGGTGACATAAGAGGCGTCCCTACATGTGGCAGTTTGAAATTAATTTATGAATCCTAAAAAGAGAAATATTATGCTTTAAACTAATCCATTCCTGTGGGTGTGAGACCCATTTGACTGGATTATGTTAGTGGGGCATATTTCACGTTGAGTCTATGCCCTCTTGCTGAGTCCTAAATAAAGGAAGATATAGAGACTCAGAGAGACAGAGGAAAAGGGAGCCAGAATTTATGATTTTGCAATGTGTAAGTGAGGACTGCTTAAGCACGAAACCCCCAAGAGGATGGGCTCATGGAGCAGCTCAAGAGGAGACCAGCTCTGCTATTTGCCTGATAGCTTACAGCTGAACTTGGGAAGAGAGTGGAATGCTGAGACTGATATAGGAGGACTGGAAAGAGACATGCCCTATGCTTGGTTGTTCAAAGCCGAGCTCCAAAAGACACTAGATTTTGCAGGGGAAGGCAGAAGCCTCCTCAGAGATTGGTGGCCATCTTGCTTCACCATGTTGCAACAATACCAAGATCAACAGTAGCTGACTTTGGTGAGAAAACACCTTTTATGGTGCCTTGAGTTGGACATTTCATGGCCTTGGAACTGTGAGATTTTACCCCAACTAAATATCCTATGTAAAAGCCAACACATGTCTGGTACTTTGCATTGACAGCCCTTTTGCAAACTAAAACACTACCCATCTTGAAAAAGGTGGCATATAAATAGTCCTGGAAGTCAACAGAAGGTAGCCTAAGGAAGAGCTTGAAGAAGCATTTTCAGGCAATGGGAACATAGTATATAAATGTTGAAAGTCAGGAAAGACTCCCCTTAAAATGTAAATGGATAATTGGTGAACTAAGTGGGGCAATTCCTAGGCAGTGATAAACACATTGTATTTTGTTTGCAGAAAATTGTCAACCATTGACCAGATATGTGCTCCATGAAAATTAATCATGCAACCTTGGTAAGCATAAATTGGAGAGCACAAGACAAGATCTCTGCAGTCTCAGTTTGCCGCTGGTATATTACATCATTTTGATTTCTACTCTTTTGGAAAATTTTCAGAATTATATTTATCAAGACATTTGGCAAGAATAAACAAATTAAAAAGAAAAATATATAAAGAGAGCGAGGAAATAACATCTGGTGTGCTCAATCTTTGATTTGTTTTTAACCTCATTATTAATATTTGAATGTATTCCAGCTTCATATCTGCTATTTATTTTGGAGTTTGAAGTTGCTAATTATACTACCCTCTGCTATGCTTTGTGATCCACTTGAAGAATTGACATAGAAGTCTGATCAAAAATGTTAATTTATCTGTGGAAAAATCTGGATTGTTAAATTCTACTGGGTCGAAGTTTATTTGAGCTCTTGAGTGCTACCCCTCCAAATTAAACTTTCGCATCTGTTCCAGGCATAGCTGTTAGACAATTACCAACCTCATCCTAGAGCAAATGACTTCTTAGGTGGACTTTCCATGAGGGAAGAAAAAATGGAGCCTGTTGTTAATAATGCTTGCATTTTTAATCTAAGACTAATTGCACATCTAATATGTGGAAATGAAAATGAGTAATAATATAATATTCTAATTTTTTCCTACCTCGTGTCTTTACAAACTAATGTTCTAAATGTGGTAAAAGAGAAAATATAAGCTCAAGATAGAATAAGTTAAATTAAAACTTCATAGTCTTGACTTTTATTTGGAATTATAAGTATATATCATGAATATTATAATATATAGGCATACCTTGTTTTGTTTTTTTTAAAGATACTTAGATTATACAAATGTATTTATAAAAAATATAGGGCATTCTCATATGCCCCACTCCCCACACCTCCCACATTTTCCCACATTAACAACATCCTTCATTAGAGAGGTTCAATCATTGCAATTGATGAACACACTTTGGAGCATTGCCACTAAGCATGGATTAAAGTTTGCATTGTAGTTTACACTCTCTCCCTCCTAATTCTGTAGGTCATGGCAAGATTTACAATAGGCTGTGTCTGTTGTTGCAAACTCATTCAGGACAATTCCCAAGTCCCAAAAGTGCCCCCATATTGTTTTTCCCTCTCCCTGTCCTCAGAACCTCCAGTGGCCACTGCCTCCACATCAATAATATAATTTTTCCATTGCTAGAATCATAATAAGTCTATAGTAGAATAGCAGTACGTTTACTTTAGTCCATAGTTCATTCCCCAATCCTAAGGATTCTGGGATGGTGATGTACACAGCACCTCTAATTGAAAGGGGACTGTTACCCCATAGGGCCAGTGGATGGGACTTTCTTCCTTGCAATTGTAGGCTGTCTCAGTTCCTTGGTAGAGTAGTTGTCCATCATCACCTCCATGTTAGTTGTCCTGGGTGAGGCCAATGAACTGGATAGTAGGTTTTGCATCTCTGCTGAGATTCAAGGTCCAGCTGACACATGGCCAGCCTAAAGATATAAGTTTCCTGGACATAAATCTACCAACTCAAGTACTAATTATAGGTTCAAATAGAAGGACAGAAGAACCATGTGTAGGTAAATTACAAGTGAGTCCAGCTTTGTCACTCTGGTGAGCATAAATTCCAAAGTAGGGCCCACTGGCAAAGCACCAAACTTCTGAGTTAACAGCCCTGAATATAGTGTCTGGATATCTCCAGAGCCCTCAGGAACCCCAATATTTGGGGTTATACCTACTTTAGCAGTCAGAGATTCTGCTGAGACGTGCATAAGCATAACCTCTGGAATGATCTCCTGACTCACTTTGAAGTCTCTTAGCCATATAAATTTGTGTGTCTTTACCTTTTCCCCCTTCTGGTCAAGTTTTTTGTTTCCAATTGCATTGCTAGTTGGTGCTTGGTAGTAATCCATTGGTCCAGGGAGGATCATCCCTGGGGGTCATGCCCCATGCTTGGGGAAGGGATTATATTTATATGATGAGTTCTGCTCAGAGGGAAGCCACATTTGAGCAACAAGGTGGCTCCCAGGAGGTAAATGTTAGGCACCCTATCATACTAGGCTAAGTTTCAATTTCAAGAGTAAAGGTTCATATACACAGTGATCAATATCAAGGGCCCATCAATGAACCATCCTCCTTCACTATTCATTGCCCTTGTACTTCGTATATTCTTGCTGATCCATTAGAAAATGTGGCAGAGCTCCCCAGGATGGGAATTTGACATTCCTTTGGTTATTGTGTGTATCTCCACCCACAATGACAATGCCCCATGAACATTTGAACACATATATATACCTTATATGTATGCCCAGGTGAGCTTCCTCCCATGTATCGCCCATCACTGATACCCCACACCAAATGATCCTCCCTGCCACAGTTGTAACCCTTCTGTGATCCAAAACATCTTCAAAAATGAAACCAATAAAATAGCCAAACACAATTAATAAGAAAATGAAATAATAATGATAGTTTTAAATATATAAAAATTATAAAAAATAAAAATTTGTGATAATAAAAAATAATGAAAAAAAAATATTTTTTACATTTTGCCTTTCATTACTGGAAGATCTGTTGTCCTATATGTACAGTGACATTTTCTTCCGTTTATTCCCCCAGTGCTACTTTACTTTTTTTTTCATTTTGTCCTCAAAGAAGTTTTAGGTTACAGAAAAGTCACCTACAGAATACAGGGGACTCCCATATACCTAACATCCTCCCCCCTTTCCCCCTTCCCCTCTTAATAACATTTTATATGTGGATGGTACGTTTCTTACATCTGATGTACAAATATTGAAATATAGCTACCAACCATGGTAAATGGTTTACCTTATGGTTTACATTTTGGACCATAAACTTTTATATACTTTGGTGCAATTCAACATGGCCTATATCCATCATATCTAGATCATATAGAACAATTCCATCTCCCCCAAAATGTACCCTGTTCCATCGATTCTATTCCTCCTTCCCCCTCCCCTCAGGACCCATGGCAACTACCAGGCTTCACTCTTTGCAGGACCAGATTCATAGATACTTGCAACAACACTGAGGGCTTGACACACTGGTCTGACCTCCCCTATTAAGCACTGCCTATGCTCTTGAAAGACTACATCCCCTCTATTTGAGAACATAGTGGGCCTTCTCAGGATGGGATTCCACCAACTTGCCAGTCATTATGTGGATCTCCACTCATTGATATAACACACTATGGCAAGATGAACCCTCACACACTCCCTAGAAGTTTGCTCAGGTTCACCCTGCTCTGAATGCCCCCCACACCCAACACACCAAACCTGCAACCCTCACTTGTCATATAGCCAAAAAAGCATTCCCAGCATTGAAGTTTCAACCATGTACTCACCAGTCCCCAATGTTCACCTGCTTCCTCCTCCAAACCTCCCCCCATTTCAATGGACAGTCCAACCCACCCTCCTTACCCCCCCCCCAACAAACCAGCACTGCTCAACCTAAAAGTGACATTACACCACTGTTATGCCCCTCCACTGTACAACTACTCACTTCCACCTGATCATATATTTTGTCCACGTAGGTGTTGGCTCACAACCTTTTTCTCGCTTTCTATTGCCTGTAAACCTACCTTCCAGACTCCAGCTCTGTAAGTCTGCTCAATTGCTTAATTCATGTCAGTGAGGTCATGCAATATTTACCCTTCAGTGCCTGGCTTGCTTCACTCAACATAAGTTCTCAAAATTCATCCATGTTATCCCATGTGTTAATACTATATTACTTCTTACAGCTGAGTAATATTCCATTTTACGTATATACCACAATTTGTTATCCATTCATCTGTTGAAGGGCTTTTGGGTTGATTCCAACTTGTGACAATAGTGAATAATGCTGCCATGAACATTGGTTTGCATATATCTTTTTGAGTCCTTGCTTTCAGTTCTTCTGGGTATATACCCAGCAGTGGAATTGCTGGATTGTGTGGCAGTTCTATAGTTAGTTTTCTGAAGAACCACAAAACTGTCCTCCATAGTGGCTGCAGCATTCTACATTCCCACCAGCAGTGGATGAGGGTTCCCATTCCTCCACATCCTCTCCAACACTTGTAGTCCTATGTGTTTTTAATAGCCACCAGGCTAATGGGTGTAAGATGATATCTCATTGAAGTTTTGATTTGCATTTCCCTAATAGCTAGTGATCTTGAACATCTTTTCATGTGCTTTTTAGGCATTTGTATTTCTTCTTTGGAGAAGTGTCTATTCAAAACACTTGCCCATTTTTTAAATGGGCTGTTAGTCTTTTTATTTTTGAGGTGTAGGATATCTTTATATATGTTAGATATTAGGTCCTTATCAGATATATGTTTACCAAATATTTTCTCCCATTGTGTAAGCTGTCTTTTCACTTTGACAAACTCCTTTGAGGTGCAAAAGTTTTAATTTTGAGGAGGTACCACTTATCTACTTTTTCTTTCATTGCTTGTGCTTTGGGTGTGAATTTCATGAATATAAACTACTCTCTGGGATGCTATTAGTAAAACAAAGTAAACTCTCTGTTTAGTTTTCTCAACAAATATTCTTCAAGAAAAATATGACAATAGAAGGAAAGATGTTTGAAAAAAGACATAGAATGTACATTAACAAACAAAAGAGGCTATAATGTTTGGTATTGATACTTAAGCATTCTAGTGATAAAACAATACAAATCTAAAAGAGTAAAGTAAGAAAATGCTTACTAAATAGGTCAAAATGTTGATTTTCTTGGGAGGAAAGAATACTGATTTGGAAGGGGCATTTAATGGCAACTTGGTTGTCTGGCAATGTTCTATTTTCTGACTTTTTTTTTTTTTTTTTACTTTATGATGTCTTATTAGGCTGATGATTTAAGTGTTTTTCTGTCTTGTATTTAAATTATAAAAATAATAAAGAATATAAGGACTGTGGTTAACATTACTAATATGAGAGCATTCTCTCATGAACTATGACAAATATACTCTACTAATACATGTTGTTAACAATAGTCAGTTTTTGGAAAAAAAAATAAACCAAATGTAAGCTTTGGACCATAGTTAATAATATTTTTGTAATATTCTCTTATAATTTGTAACAAATTTTCCACAACAATGAAAGGTATTGGTGGTGGGATGATGTATGGGAATTTTGCACATTATGCATGATTTCTTTGTGATATAACTTCTTTAGCAAAAATAAAAAAAGAATACATATCATTCAGGAATCCCACTTCTGACTTTCATAGAATAACTTGTTTTGGTCTTATTGTCCCTCTGGAAACTACTCCATAGCTGAACAAAATATGTGAAATTAATTGTTGCAGACTTTAGAATACAGGTAGCACAAGAATGATCCCTTAAAGAAAGAAATAAGTTTAACCTTTGATTGCTCCAGGTTTCTTCCCAGAAACGCTTTCCAGATCACAGCAGAATACAAAAAGACAAGGAAATACAAATAGACCAGCAGTCTTGCTGAGGTGAGAACAATATATATGTATGTGAAGACTGATGTAGCTAAAATGTGAGGGATAAAGTAAGAAAGAAGAAGCTAAACAGAGAATGGGAACTGAAAAATTTCTGAACACTAAGTAAGGCTGAGATATACTAGTTGAACACTGGAGCAATTCATAAATTTAATTCGGGTATGATCAGAAGTGTCATACCTTATCAGTAAGACTAAACTAGCTCTAGAGTAATTATTGCAATTGCCCTGATCTAACAAAGCTTAGAAACACATCTTGAAAGGATTAGGGTACTCCACAATTATCTTAATTGATTGCCAAAAGAAACATCAGCTCTTTTAAAAGGAAAGAACAAAATTCTGAATCAAATTTGTGGTACATGAATTGTTCAGCACTTAATTAAAAATTATAAGACATTTAAAGATAACAAAAACAAAATGAGACCCATAATTATAAGAAAATTATATATGGTGAAACAGTACCCCAACGGATGTGAGGGAGGAAATGAAAGTACACTGCTGAGATTTTCTTACATAATATTTGAAGTATAAAAATATAATTTGAATGTGAACTTTTAAATATTCATATAATAAACTCTAAGAAACCGTCAAATAAAAGCCATAATAATCCAGTAGAGGAGAAAAATAGAATACTACAGAACACTCAATAATTCCAATAAAAAGCATGAAAAGATGAAAAATAAAGATTGAAAAGGATAAATATAAAATAAAGAGCAAGATGATAGACTTAACCAACACATATCAATAATTACATTAAAGATAAAGGGATTTAAACAATTAAAGAGAAAGAATGTCCACATATATTATTTTGAAAACAACACTGAACCATATTTTATCTATGAGATACTCACTTGACCTGAAAAGTGGAAGGATGGAAAAAGAACACAATGAGAACACATAAGAAATCTGGATTGCCTATTTTAATATCAGACAAAATTGGCATTTGGAAAAGGACTATAATGAGAGATAAGTAAGAACACTTCATTATGATAAAAAGATGGATTCAGCAAGAAAAAAAATAACAATTTTAGAATATATTTACCTAACTACAGAGCTTCAAAATACATAAAGCATAAAATGACCTAAGTGACAAAAAAAATAGTTAAAAGAAAGGAACAAATCTGTAAATCTGGCCAGAAATTTCTGTATACTTGAGATAGTAATAACAAAAATAAGCAGAAATAAATTAATAGGTATGTAGGTTCTAGTTGATATTTACAGACCATTACAATAGCAAGAAGAAGCATAAGTAAATTAATAGGTATGTAGGTCTTAGTTGATATTTACAGACCATTACATCCAATTTTATAATACATATTCACTTCAAGTACAAAGGAATCAGTCACTTAATTTGCCATTTTCTGGACCATGAAATAAATATCAATGCATTCAAAGGATTTAAACCATTCAGTATAGGTTTTCTGATCAAAAGAGACATATAGAATGTAACTAAATAGCTGGAAATGAAACTAAACAACTGTAAATCAGTCAATTGATCAAAGAAAAAATCACAATGGAAGTTAGAAAATATTTTAATTGAATAATAATAATGCTAATAATAATGCAAATAAACAAAATGTGTGACATTACTAAGTGATTAGATGAAAATTTAAAACCTTAAATGATTAATAGCAAAATAAGTAAAGTTAAATATCAAATATATTCCTCTCAGTAAGCTAAATAAAGAAAGCAAAAATCAATACTATGTAAGTAAAAGAAAAGAAATAGTAAATACTATCAAATAAACATATAAACTAGAAAGCAGGGGAAAAAAGGAGAATATTGATGAAGCATAAATCTGTTTTTTAAGTAATAAAAAAATTGATAAGGCTATACTAGACTGAAAAAGGAAAATAAGAAATAAAAGCTGAAAATATAAAAAATAAAAGATGTGGAATAATGACAGATCCTAAAAATATTTTTTTTAAATATTGTGAAAAACTATTCTGTGAAATTAAATTAATTACATAAAACATACAAATTGTTGGAAAACACAAGTTGCCAAAAGTGACACAAAAAGAAATAGAAACTCTCAGTACACTTATATTTACTAAGGAATAGAATTTGCTTTAAAACTATCTCATAAAATAAAAAAAAATAATAAAAAAAACTCTGTTACCAGATGACTTCCTTGGCAAATTCTATCAAATATTCCATCAACAATAAACATCAATGCTATTTAAATTGTTTCAGAAAAATAGAGTAGAAAGAAATATTTTGCAACTTTTTCCGGCATAATATAACACTGGCAATGAAGATGAGGTAGACATTAAGAAAAAGAGAAACCTACGGATTAAAAATATTAGTAAATTTTATGTAT
Source organism: Cabassous unicinctus (assembly GCA_029593785.1). NCBI lineage: Eukaryota > Metazoa > Chordata > Mammalia > Cingulata > Chlamyphoridae > Cabassous > Cabassous unicinctus. The sequence goes on along the minus strand of JAQZBX010004353.1, from coordinate 41,297 downwards.
ATGAAATACATATACATATGTCCATCTATGAAATATACATGTATAAATGAAAATGCATCATGACTGTCTCAGTTCAGGTCTTCTGAGAAGAATCTTTCATGGAATAAAATATACAAAATATTTATTGGGAAAAAAAAAGCCTATCAATAATAAATAGGTAGGGAGCAGGAGAAAGCAGAAAAAATCTTTAAGACAGTGAGGGTAAGATGGGAACCTTTTAAACAAGAGATGGAAGGGAGAATTGCAAGAAACTCAGCATCACAGTTTTCAAAGAATCTCTGTAGGAAGTCGCTAAGCAAGAGTTGCACATGAAAAGAACTCTACCTCATGTCATAATGGGCTGTTTCAGAATCCATGCTCCGCTCAGCCATTGGCTTTCACCCTCCATGAACATCAATCATCACAGGTGAACCTGTCAATCAATCATGGGTCCTGAGGTAGGCCCTCTTGTAAAAGATTTGAGCAGCCTATTGCCATGGATGCAAAACAGTGAGATTTATACCAAAAATATTAAATTGGTTTAACATTTTAAAATTGTTTAATTAATTTCATTGCATTAACAGAATAAAAGAGATAACTTATATAATCTTCTCAAAAGATTCAGGAAATCATTCAACAAAATTAAATAGCCATTTATATTTTAAAAATTAAAATACTCTACAATCTTAAAAGTTAATTTTCTTTAACAGGAAAATGTCATCCTTCAAAAACCTACAGGTAACATCAGACTTAACAGTGAAAAAATGAACACTTTCCACCAAGATAAAGAAATAAGCAAGGATGTTCACTCTCACAACTTTAAATCAACATGAGGTCCCAGCTAGTTCAATGCAAGACATGGAAATGAATATAATATAGATTGTAAATTAAATAATATTTAATATGCACAGGTGGCATGATCATAAAAAGTCTAAGAAGAGCTACTAGAAGATATAATTTTACCTTACAAGTTCATAGATACAAGGTCATTATACTCAAATCAATTCTAGATTCTAGACACTAGCCTTGAAGAAATAGAAAATAAAATCCAATGTAAATAATAATAGCATCCTAAAACATGAAATGTATAGGAATAAATTTCACAAAATTCATGTAAATACTGGACACTGAAAAATGCAAAACATTGAGAGCATTTAAAGATGGCCTAAATAAATTAAAAGCTACACCATGTTCATAGATTGAAAGAATCTATATTGTTAAAATGTTAATTTCCTTCAAATTTATTTACATGACGTTAATGCAATCTCAAGAATAAGTCCAGCAAGATTTTCTATTTTAGATGTTGATAAGCTGATTCTAAAACTTATAGAGAGGCATAAAGAATATTGAATACCTAAACAATTTTGTAAAAGCACAAGTTTGGAAGACTTACACTGCCTGATTTACTGTAAGCTTATAGTCATCTAATAGTTAGGTATTGGTGTAAGAATAAAGATCAATGGTGTGGAATATGAAAACCAGAAATAGACCTCTACACACAGTTATTCAATTGATTTTTCACGTGTATGTTAAATAATTTCGTTTTAGACAAGATAATCTTTATCACAAATTGTATTAGGACAATTGTATACAATTTGTGAAAATTTAGCCTCAACCTATTAATTCAAAATAGATTACAGACATTTATTTAAATGCTAATATTATACAAGAAATAAGACATAGGAAATATAAGAAGAAACATAGAAAAAAATACGTTGAGCAAAGATTTTCTAGATGGCACACAAAAGAATACAAAAATACAGTACAGTTTGCCTTATCAAAACTTTTTACTCCTGTTCTTTGTTAAGAAAACATTTAAAAATGAAAACAGGCATCAAATGGTGAGAAAACTATTTATCATATATTATTAGATAAAGGGCTTGCCTTCAGTCTAGATAAGTCCCCTTCAACTGCAAGAAGATCAACAACCCATTAAAAATGGACAACCTTTGAACACAAACTCCCCAAAAATAGTTATATGAATATCCCAAAATCAAATGAAAAGACACTAGATACTAACAGTCATCAGGGAAATGCAATTAAAACCACATTGAAATACCACTAAACACAACCACTAGAATGGGTTGTGGAACAACTGAATTTCTTATACATTGCTAGTTAGAGTATAAAATATATTTAAAATTTCATATATTTAAATATACCCTTCCCATATGATGAAATGATTTCACTTCTAGGTATTTAACCAAGAGAAACAAAAAACAATGTCTAGGGAACGAGTTGTAACATATTTCAAAGCAGTTTTGATTATAAAATATCCCAAACTGGAAAAAAACACATATCTATCATTAGGAAAATGGATTACCACATGGTGATATACTCATAGGCGTACTGCTTGGTAACGTAAAAGAAAAAATACTGATAAATTCAATGGTGAATATGAATCTTAAAAGCAGCATACGAGTGAAGAACGCCATATACAAAAAATTATACCCTAAGATTTTCTTTGTATGAAACTTTAGAACAGAAAAACATTAATCAAGAACTCAGAGCAGTAGTTGACTGAGGATGGGGAATGGACTGTAGAGGGATGAGGATAACTGGGAAGAGATGGGAATATGTAAATAATCTATAATCATTATTAATATGGCAGTTCCCAGAGCATATATTATTCAAAGAATTTTTCATAGTGTACACCTAAAATGAATATATTTTATATATATGAATATATTTTAAAATGAATGACTAAATTATACCTCAATAATGTTCATTTTTAAAATAAACATGGAAGGTGGTAGAATGATATTTTATGGTACATATTTGCAAATGTAAGTGTGTTTTCAACATGTGTACACCTTTTCAACATGTGTACACCTTAATGCACTGATTTTAGTACTATTAAAACTGAAAAATACTTTTAAAAATCTGTCTGAAATTTGCTATGAAACCTTGACTTCAACATAAAACTAATTAAACCATGTTTTCATTTTATTTCATCAGGCAATATTATTTTACTGTTACTTAGAAGTAGGATTATCTACAAAATGCTTTGAGTGTACTGTTAAAACATAAAAGTATTACAAATTTTTATAAGAATATTCACAATGTTTATGAAACAAATTTTATAAATTTTCTGATCACTTGGTTTAGCAAAAGTGTCAAATCTTAAATAAACTTATACATATTAAATGTGTACTATGTTCTTTATAAAGAATATTATCAAGTTGAAACAATAAAATACCAAGTATAAATTTTAAAGCTTCACTAGTATGTTAATTAATCTATATGGAAGGTAATAGTTTATTTTTACAAATAATTTTTTTTGCTACAATAAAGAAAAACAATTTAAGTAGGTCATCGCACAGAAATGAGATAAAACATCTTGTACTGTCACAGCAAAAGGAGCACTAGACTTCATCACAAGTTCAGTGAAGCAATATGAAAATCTCAATTGAATAGTAAAGAAAATAATGAGAAATGCTTTTAGGCTCAAACAACAGTTAATAGAAAAATCAACCAAAAACAAACCCTATTATTTTAAAGCAGTAGGAATTTGTGAAAACCTGCCAACTAGAAGTCCAGACACCAAAAATCTATTTTGTAATGATAATAAAAATGTGAAGGTGATCCTGAGAAATTCATTTGAAATAAATGCACGTCAATCTTGATTAATTGGACTAGAGACTAAGACAAATTAAACTCTTTTTCAGACATGATAGAACTAACAACTCAGAAATAAAAAACTTATTTACAAATTAGAAAAGATATTTACAAATGATACCTTAAAATCTGCTTTTCATTTAACAGCATTTAAGAAAATTACAAATGTCAAGACTTTGTTTCGCATGATGGGATCACAATACAATGTATTGGGATATTATAATAAATTTAATAAGACCCACAAATGAAAATCAGCATATTAAGGATGAGCGACTAATGTCTTAAAATGCTGGCTTTCTGATAAATCGAGAAAGAATCAACGCATGTATATGACCATTAACCTCCAAATGATTGTCATAAGAGTTATATTTCCTTTCAGAACAGTCTCATTTTGATGAAGTAAATAATGGTAGTTTAAAGAAAAACTACCTGTCATCTTTCATTGCCATCAAAGTCAGAAAAGAAGAATTAAAAAAAAAGAGACAAAAGAAATAAGTTTAATGTGAATTGATGCTAACTGTGAAAGATTTGTCCGTGATTTTCTTTCTGCCTTAAAGACATTGTGTACAACAGTTTTGTATATTTAATATGAAGTCATATAACCTAATAATAAATAGATGGCTCCCGGATATTTAATCATTTTTTGTTAAATTTCAGTTTTGACTTAAAAAAATAAATACTTTGCTCCCACTATTCTCCTTTGTAACAAAACTAAGCTAATTTTAATAAAGATACCTTATTAAAGCACCCTTAATTCTATTAACAAAGAAAATTGCCCTAACATTTTACTGTATTTCTTTCCAATACCTTATGCATATTTTATGCATGTGCAATTCTGAATTATATATAAAATGTGCAATCCTGATTTTGTTATCTAACATCATAAAGTGAGCATTTAGCTTGTAAAATATTTTGTAACATTATTGTGAATATACTCTTAGTTTCTAATTCTTTTACTTAATAAGGTTGCACTATAATGTATTATTTCTCTTACCATTGATTTACCTAATTGTAGTTTTTGGGTTTTACTTTTGTTTTTATATATAACATTGTAATAGAAGCATACTTTTGGAAATTTCAGGTTTATTTCACTTGGATAAAATCCTAAAAATAGATACTAAACAATAGGACCACTCACTTTAATATATGGTCTATATTGGGATTTATATATCAAAATTTTTGTTTTAATTATTTTCTCACTATTGTGTGACCATATTATATTTCTACCTGTGTCTGTATCTATCTGGTGTATTAACTATTTACATCTCTAACTATATTTTTATCAATATGTAGTGTTTCTACCTTTCTGTCTTCTTATACTGAGCACATTCTTCTCCACATTAAATAACCATTTCTAGTACTCCAAAACTATATCATCATATCATTGCAAGACCTTGTATTCACCTAATCTCCCATTATTATTAAGATTGTTTTACTTGATATTTCAAATTTCACTTTGATGGCAATACTTACTCAACTCTCTGTATTTCTCATTATTTACTTCATAATGAATGGCATTGAGAGTTCCATTGATATATAATCTTAATCTTAAAAGAATCATACATTTTTTCAACTCGACCTCAAAGTACTATATACATATTCACTTCTTCCTCTAGGAATTGAATATTTTTGTATATATAAAAATATTTAGTATTGTCATTAAAATATTTTAACAATTTGATAGACAAGATATACTCATCGTTTAGAAGGAAATTTTTTTCTTAAATTCTTCCTTAATATTTCTCTCATTTGGAAATACAAATACTTTTACTTTACAAATCTTGTACTTTTCTGTTCCTTATTCATATTTTTGGTTATTAACATTTGATAAATATTCCCTCCAGTTTGTAATTTGCTCCTTTATTTTTCCCATAGTGAGTATTGTTGCTATACAATTGACTGATTTAATTTTTTTAAATCAGTTTTTCAACTATTTCTTTTCTGATCTACTGTATAATTAGCTAAATATTATACAAACCATATTGAATTTAATTTTGACCTTTGTCAGTGCTCCTCAATATTTTCAAGTGATATATCAAAAATAGTAAAGCAGAATAAATGTTTTCTACTGGAACTGTGGGAGTGATGATATGGATTGGATAATAAGGGCACTAGAATATTCCTGGTTCCCGTAATAATCACATTTTAATTAAAGTTTCTTTAAATCTTAAAAAAAAAAGTTCACTGTACTACATCCTTTATCCTTGCTTTTAAAATTAAAATGATGATTTAAATGTATTATCTAACAATAAATTTGCAGCTAATCTCCAGACTAAAAGGTGCAATAATTTCTTTGAGATTGCTGTTAATTATAGCATAATGCTGAAGAAATCATAGAAATAGATTGGTTTTATCATCTAATTCATCGAGAATTTATGTTGGCTTAAGGTGGGCCATAGGGTTTGAACTTTAACATTTATATTTAAAGAAAATAATTCTCCCAATAGTATATATTATATTTAAAATCTCTTCTTTTTCTACTGATTTCAATACTCGCTTTGTTTCTCCTCTCTAGTCTCTTCTATACCTGTGTCAGCGCCAACATGCTTTAAATTTTGTGGATTTGTAATTACTTTTGTTTTCTTCTAGAGCAAGCCTTTTTTTCTTTATTTTTTAAAAATGAAATCTTATTGAAGTCTATCATTCATAAATGAGCATACATGAACAATATATATATAGTAAAAGTTGTGAACTTAGAAAACAAATGTGCATATCATCATACAGGGCTCCCATACATCACCCCACCAACACCTTGCATTGTTGTGAAACCTTTATTAGAAACTATGAAAGAGCATCGTCAAAATACTACTACTAAATAAAGCTTGTATCTTACTTACATTTGGTGTATTTTCCCACAACTCACCCAATTATTAACATATATAAAATATACAAAATATTTTTGTATATTTTATACTGCATTAGTATTATATATTTGTTATAGTTCATGAGAGAATGTTCTCATATTTGTCCAGTTAACCAGTCAATCTTCCACCAGTGGACTCCCTTTATTATAAAGGCCCATGTTTTGTACAATCCATTCAATATGTATTCTCAGTGGCTCTCGTTTTCATCACAAAGTGTACTGTCATCACCTCAGTCAATTTTTGAATGCTTTCATTACTTCAAAAGGAAAATTTCCATGTCCTCTTTTATTCCCTAGAGTTATATCTTAAAATTGATATATCTTCTTTGCCATTGCTGAAAAATATTACAATATTACTATCATCCAAAAGTTACAATAGTTATAATTTTTTCATTTGTCACTATATTCTTAACACTTTTTAAAAGGATAATATTTTTAAACTTATACTAGTAACCACAAACCTTATCCACAACCAAAATCACTATGTTATACATATCCTAAATTATTCTCTAGTTTCCTTTCAATTGACATTTATGTCTACAGACTACCCTTTTCAGTCACAATCTCATTTATAAATCAGAAGTGTTAGTTATACTCACTATAATGCGTTGCCATCAACTCTATTCATTATGGTACAACCTAAATAAGTAAAAGAATTAGAAACTTAGAGTATATTCACAAAAATATTACAAAATATTTTGCAGACCAAATGCTCACTTTATGATGTTATATTACAAAATCAGGATTGCACATTTTATGTATAATTCAGAATTGAACATGCATAAAATATGCAAAAGGTATTGGAAAGAAATACAGTAAAATGTTAGCATAATTTCCTTTGTTAATAGAATTAAGGGTGCTTTAATAAGGTATCTTTATTAAAATTAGCTTAGTTTTGTCAATATTACAAAGGATAATATTGGGAGCAAAGTATTTTTTAAAAAAGAAAGTCAAAACTGAAATTTAATAGAAAGATGATTAAGTATCCAGGAGCCATCTATTCCTTTCCACACTTTTATAATACGGAAAATACTACAAACATTGAGCATCAGCTCCCATTCTCAACCAACATTCTTTCTCCTAATAAACTTTCTGATTCTTTTTAGACATTTTTGGCTATTTGGGCCCCTTTCCTCTTCCAAATAAATTTGATAATTGACTTTTCCTTGTCTGCAAAAAAGGCTGCTGGGATTTTTATTGGGATTGCCTTGATTCTTTAAATCAGTTTGAGTAGAATTGACATCTTAACTATATTTAGTCTTCCAATCCATGAACACGGAAAATAGTTCCATTTATTTAGGTTTTCTTTTAGCAATATTTTGTAGTTTTCTGGATACAGGTCCTTTATGTCCTTGGTTAAGTTTATTCCTAAATATTTTATTCTTTTAGTTGTTATTAAAAATGGAATAATTTTCTAACTTCCTCCTCAGTTTGCTCATCAGTAGGGTATAGAAATGCTACTGATATTTGCATATTTAACTTGTATCTTGCTATTTTGCTAAACTCTTTATTAGTTCTAGTTGTTTTTTGTGGGTGGATTTGATGGTATTTTCTAGATATAGGATCATATCATCAGTGACTAGCGAAAATTTGACCTTTTTCTTTCCTATTTGGGTGACTTTTATTTCTTTATCTTGCCTATTTGCTCAAGTTAGAGATTCTAGTATAAAATTGAATAACAGTGTTGACAATGATCATCCTTGTCTTGTTCTCTATCTCAGCAGGAAAGCTTTCAGTCTTTCCCCATATATGGCTTTTTCATATTAAAACTTTACCATGTTGAGATAGCTTCCTTCTATTCCTAGATTTTGGATTGTTTTTATCAAGAAAGGATGCTATATTTTGTCAAATGTCTTTTCTGCATCAATACAGAGGATCATGTGATTTTTCTTCTTCAAATTATTAATGCGGTTTATTAAACAAAATGATTTTCTTCTGTTGAACCACTCCTGCATATCCGAGATAAAACCCAGTTGATCACGGTTTATAATTCTTTTAATGTGCTTTTAGATTCTGTTTGCATGTATTTTGTTGAGGATTCTTACACCAATATTCATTGGAGAAATGGGTCTGCACTTTTCTTTTTTCGTAGTATCTTTACCTGTTTTTGGTTTTAGGGTGATGTTTGCTTCATAGAATGAATTTGGTAGCATTCATTCCTGTTCAATTTTTGTAAGAACTTGTACAAGATTAGCATAAGATCATCTTTGAGTGATTAGTAGTATTCACCTGTGAAGCCTAATGGTCCTGGGCTTTTCATCTTTGGGACATTTTTTATGACTCTTTCAGTCTTTTTACTTTTGATGGCGTGTGTGTGTGTGTGTGTGTGTTCTATTTCTTCTAAGGTCAATGTAGGTCGTTTATGTGTTTCTTGGAAGTTTTCCATTTCATCGATGTTGTCTAATTTGTGGGCATACAGTTCTTCATAGTATCCTCTTATGACCTCTCTTATTTCTGTGGTATCATCCCCTCTCTCATTTCTGATTTTATTAATTTGCATCTTCTCTCATTTTTCAGTCTAGTTTAGGGTTTGGCAAATTTTTGATCTTCTCAAAGATCCAACTTTTGGTTTTGTTGATTCTATTGATTTTTATCTCAATTTCATTTATTTCTGCTCTGATCTTTATTTTTTCTTTCCTTCACCTTGGTTTGTGATTAGTTTGCTGCCCTTCTCTAGTTCCTCCAAGTGTACAGTTAGGTCTTTGATTTTAGCTCTTTCTTCTTTTTTAATGTGAGCATTGAGGGCTATACATTTCCCTCTCATCGTTACCTTTGCTGTAGATGCCATAGGCTTTGATATGTTGTGTTTTTGTTTTCATTCATCTCAAGATATTTACTGATTTCTCTTGCAATCTTTTCTTTGACCCACTGATTATATAAGGGTGTGTTTTTCAAGCTGCATATATTCGTGAATTTTCCTTTTTTCCATCTGTTATTGATTGCCAGTTTCATTCCATTATGATCAGAGTGTTTTGTGTACTTTCAATCTTTTTAAATTTATTGTGATCTTTTTGTGACCCAACATATGGTCTATCTTGGAGAAGGATCCATTAGCACTTGAAAAGAATGTATATCCATCTCTTTTGGAGTATAAGTCTCTATAAATGTCTGTTAAGTATAGTTCATTTAACATATTATTCAAGCTCTCTGTTTCCTTATTTATCCTCTGTATAGGTGTTCTATCTAATGTTGAGAGTGGTGTGTTGAAGTTCCACTATTATTGTAGAGAAGTCTATTTCTCCCTTCTGTTTTGCCAGTGTTGCCTCATGTATCTTGGGGCACCCAGATTAGATGCATAAATATTTATTTTAGTTATTTCTTCTTCATGAATTGCCCCTTTTATCAATATAAAATGACCTTCTTCATCTTTTATGATAGTTTTACATTTAAAATCTATTTTGTCCAATGTTAGTATCATATTGCATCCAGATCTTTTTAAATTAGTATTTGTGTGGAATATCTTTTCCCAACATTTTACATTCAACCTAGTTATGCCCTTACATCTGAGGAGGGTCTCTTGTAGGCAGCATATTTCAGGCAGCACTCCCTTAGTATCTCTTCTAATTCTGGTCTTTTGGTAACATACTCTCTCAGATTTGTGTGTGTGTGTGTGTGTGTGTGTGTGTGTGTGTGTGTGAAGACTTAAAACTGACCCACATTTCTGAAGGACAGTTTTGCTGGATACAGAATTCTTGGCTAGTAGTTTTTCTCTTTCAGTATTTAAATACGTCATACCACTTTCTTCTCGCCTCCATGACTTCTGATGAGAGGTAGGCACTTAATCTTATTGAGGTTCCCTTTTATGTGATGGTTTACTTTTCTCTTGTAGCTTTCAGAATCCTCTCTTTATCTCTGATATTTGTCATTCTGAATAGTAGGTGTTTTCATAGTAGGTCTCTTCAGACTAATTCTGTTTAGGATGTGTTATTTATCCTTCTTAGGTATTGATATTTGTGTCTTTCATAAGGGTTGGGGTGTTTGCATTCATTATTTCCTCAAATATTCTTTCTGCCCCTTTTCCATTCTCTTCTCCTTCTGGGACACCAATAATGCATATGTTTGTGTGTTTCACATTGTTATTCAATTCACCTGTTCCTTTTTACCATTCTTTTCTTTTTCTCTTCTCCTGTCTTTTCCAGGTCAGGTGTTTGTCCTTGAAATCACTAATTCTGTCTTTGAGCAATTCAAATCTGCTGCTATGTGTCTTGAAGGTATTTTTAATCTCATCCATTATGTCTTTCATTCCAATAAGCTCTGTTACTTTTCTTTGCAGGCTTTCAAATTGTTCTTTATATTCACCCAATGTTTTTTTGTTTTTTGTTTTTTGTTTTTTAAATCCTTTATCTCTTTAGTCATATATTCCTTCAACTCCTTGAATTGATTTAGAGATTTGTGTGATTATCATTGATTAATTGTCTTAAATCCTCTGTCTCCTCAGGGTTTTTGGTTTGTTCCTTTGGTTGGGCCATCTTTTCCTGTTTCCTAGTATGGTTTTTAATTTTTTGTGGACATTTAAGCATCTGAATATGTTGGTGAATTTCTCTCTCTTGCTTAGGGGATTTGTGTCATGGCTCTTCTTTGATTTTTGGTTTAACTTATTTTAAGTCTTTACAATTTCCCAGATTAAATTATCAAAATAGGGCCAGGGAGTCACTAATGGGGCACAGATACCCAGGAATTTGGGACAAGAGACACCTAAAAGTAGTTTTTCTCCTTGCAGTACCCAGCCAACCAGCAGATGGCAACCTCTTTGGTGAATCTTTCCATGGAGATGACTAGTTCAGCTTCCGCTTGCCTGTGATTATGGTCTGGCCAGAGCAGAGATTCAAAGCCAAGTCTGCTGACCAAGTTCACTGAAGAGAAACCACTGTGTGTGCTGTGCCTCAATTTCCCTTTTTCCAGTGATGGTGACATCTGTTGCTCTCTCAGTTGGCTGCAGTGAGCCATGGGTTTTATCCAGGCTTTGGGTTTGAGAGTGGGGTTGGGTGCTTTCCTGGCAGTGGGGGTTAGTAATTTATGGTTTTCTTTGTGGCTTCTTTCTCTATCTGTCTCTCGCCCTCCTGGGGGTGTGCAACACTCTCCTGGTCTGCAGATCCCCAAAGCATGTCTCTTAGACAACTTTCTGCCCTTCTTCCATTGTTTTTGTGACATATTTGAGCCCAGCTTACCTATTCTGATGTCATCTTTCCAGAAGTCCTTCAATGTTTTTTTCTCGACATTTGCTGGGCTATTTTTAAAAAAACATATTTATCCCAGGTAAATTTCATTTGCTTGGCAAGTGCCAAAATTAAATCTTAATGTGGGTTTTTGTTAAAGTTAGTAAAAACATATTATTTAATTAGGAGAACTTACATGTTTCATTATTGGTTTTCCATATGGCAAAAAAAAAAAATGTGTTTCCATCTTATTTTATTAATTTTAATAGCACTTTTTGTTTCTGTTATTTTATTCATATAGATTCTACATATTTGTTATTAGACTTAATCTTATGAATCTATAATAAATAGAGCTCTTTACTTTTGTTTTTGAATCTATTAAAAATAAGCTCCTTTTTGACCCATTACATATTCTAATGTTAGAGTTACTAGTCTTACGAAAGTTATTCATCGCTGTATCCTGATTTTTTTTCTTCAACGATTTGCTTTCATTTGTTTTGAGGTATTGATCCTGAGATTCTCTGGATTTTTAGTTGCAAATATTGAAGTTGTGGCTTTCTAACATTTAAACTTATTTTAATATTTTAAAACATTTGATAAAAAAATAATTTCTTGATTTGGTAACATTCTGATTAAAATAAACCAGTCACATTATAACCATTCTGGTCTCAGTCCATGTTTAAAGTTTGGCTTTGTCTCTACCTGATGTTATACAATAAGTGTTAATTTTATCAATTTATAGTTCCTTAGGATTTGGCCTCCTTACGCACCTTGGGTAAGTGACTTTTTGAATATGTTTTTAGGCATAATCTGACAGAAGTTACTGTTTTCTACAAATTTTCAATCATGCATTATTTGGATGAGTCAAGCTTTTTATTTTATATCCCTGTCACTTCTTCCCACATATTTGATGTTTATTTCTATAAAATTGCAACTTTTCTGTATTCATTAGATATAAATTTTTAAAAAGTCATTGAGGACATTCAATATTATCCTTTGAATCCCACGTTGTAGCTAAGCACTATGTAATTGATTGGCTAATTCACTGAAGAACCTATAATAGGTAAATCCCAAAATTTCATTCGGGTCAAGTAAGGCATTTTTTCTTGTTCACATTACAGACCAGTACAGGTCAGTAGTAGAGATAGTCAGGGAAGTCCCTGTTTAATGTAATCATTTAGGACATTTAGCAAGTCTTTACTCTGTTTTTGGCACCAGATATTTTTACAGCAACTTGGAAGATGGGGGAAAAATAGGAGGTGGAAGGCACACCTGCTTTTAACTCCTTTACTTTGATGAATCACCTTTCATATCCAAAAGTGAGAACACTTCATGAATCACCAACTGAATGCAAGGAATTTGTAATATTTTCTTATGTCTTAGGGAAAAGAAAATAAGGACTGATATTTAGAAGTGCTATCTCTGTACCACATAATACTTCATGTTAATATTTGTATTTGTATTTGTCTCTGTACAAATAATGTTAATTTACTTGCTGTACATATGTGAGGGGAAAAAAAAAGAACAAATGTCCTTTGAAATTAAATGAAATGTTTATACCAATATATTCTATAATGAATACCTTCTTATTAGTTCTAATGATGAAATCAGTGGATAAATTACCACCCAGTACATGGAGGCTGAAATATAATGGATGTGAAATGTCTGTACTATAGCAGCCAAAAAATCCTCATTTTGAAAAAAAATTTTAATTACAGAAAAAATACAATCATTCACTTTATAAAAATGTTTGCAATTTGTGATCTGCATTAATTTGACTTTTTCATTTTATATATAATTGCATTTATTTTTGGTTTTATTTTGACTTTTTTGTAGCATATGATAAACTGCAACTTCCAAACAACTTGTTAGTTGAGAATATTTAAAAATATTTGTCTCCTGTTCAGGAAATAAATATGATCTAGCAATTGGAAAGGACAGTAATTAGTAATGCAAGATGATGCCACTAGCAAACAACAAAAATATTTAATAGTTCAAACAAATAAGTTTATTTTTTGTCATGTAATATCCAAAACAGTATCTCTATCCTACTTGTAGTGCTTCAGAAATGAAAGATCTTTCCATTCTGGGGCTTTGCCATCTTCAGCACATGGCATGGAAATTCATTATACTCATGCATTGAGCTGACATATGGGGCCATGTTGAAGTCATGAATGTGGGAGGCATGAACGTTGTTCACGTCTCTTCAGTTCACATCCCTTTGGCTATATCAGTTACATGCTCGTATTTAACTGCAAGCAATTCTGAAAACTATACTGTGCAATGTATCAAGGAGGAAAGAAAACCAGTTTTGGTAAAGAGCTAACAATCTCTTTCATGAAATTTTTAAATCCATCTAACCTTACATTTAAAATTGTGTCCATGAATGGACTTGAAAATAATCAATAAATTTTAGAATAAATCATATCAAAGAGGAACAGAAGAAAATGTTAACCAACAAGACAGATATACAAACTATCTGTGATTGAATGGCAGTTAGCAAATTTCTTTATTATCCAGTACCATAAATGTAACAGGTAAGTATAATTATACATTAAAAAAAAAAGGTAAAGATTTGTCCAATCACAAATGTATAGACAGTTAAACTAGCATTGAAGAATGAAGGTGAGGTGAGGCAACATACTCTGCAGTAAGCCCACAGTCCATGCCTTGGACCACGTACTTTTCTTGTTATCTTGTTTCTTAATAAAATCTTTACTTCCTTGCGTACCGCCCCCCCCAAAAAAATAAAGGTGAGGTGAAGATACAGAAAAAGAAATGCCCTATTGCTTCTTAATTCTCACAGAAAGAACTTTTGTATTTCACAAAGGAAAAGTGCAAGAAAGAAATGTGAGTAATTTTGTAAATCTAAATGATAATATTCAATGCAGAAGTAGTTGAAAAGTGATTTATGTATATTTAGTTCATATTACTCTTATGACTGTTCAATTTAAGGAGACATATAAGTTAATTCAAACCTAATAACCAAAGGAATTTTCACCTATAATATTATAATTTTGTCAAGTACTGTCTACATCCTCTCTTCCCTCTTATATCACAGAGTTTCTTACAAGTCAATAAATAATAACAAGGAGAGTTAGAAATTATACAAGTAAAATCCTTAATATATTCAATATGCCAAATATTCTGTACATACATTTTGAATATACTGATTACAGATGTCATGTTCAAACAAATTTGTCATAATATAAGAATATTGGTATGTTCCTACTCTGGCATCATTATACTAAAATATGTGAGAATACTGCAAGTAAACTTCAATTTCCATTTTCAATATGGTAAGTTATCCCTCAAATAATTTCTTCAGCCTCCTAAATATATAATACGTTAGAAAGAAAAGTATAACTCTTGACAGTTCATACTGCAGATATGTCAATCATATTATGAAATTCACACTACCAAAATCCTCTTTTTTACTGAAAGTAAAAAAATTCCCAGAAATGCCTTTGTTCAATAAATGCTTAATCTGCCTTGGCATTCATCTTGGATCACAGAAAAAAAAAAATTCCCAATGAATTTGTCTTCCATATTTTAAAATAATATGTATATCTTATGACTTTTAATTTATAGTTATAGGCTTGGTTTTCAAAGATTTTTGTCAATATACAATGAGATTATTAAAACCTTGAAATTGTTCCAGTATTTGAACAGGTATTCATAAACCTTATATTTATATTAAATAGTTATATTTTATTTCAAAGATTTAAGTAAGATTTAAACTGTTATGTCAAGAGCCCTTTATCTTTCTATCTTTCACGCTCTGTCTTTTTCTTATCTACATAAATGTTAATGCTAAGAAATGAGCAGGCAAGTTAGATTTTCAGTTTAAATTTGCAGATTTTCACAGTCATATAAAAAACATGGTATCTTCATGTGAAGATTTTGCAAATCACATTTCCTTTACTTAGATAAATATGCAAAGTTCTCCACATGTATCATATGTAAATGATAGCTTTGTTTGAACTAAATGGTTTCAAGTTAAATATAATTTGACTTAAAACTTGTGTTGACATAATGACTACTATGCTAGAAACTGGAGAAATAAAGATGATTTAGATGCAGTCTTTGACTTACTGACTTTCAAAATATAGTAGATGGAACTAGAAAATATTTCAGAATTATAAGAAAAAAGAAATTGAATTTATTAGACCCCCTTGATATGTTAGTTTCTGAGTAATGATAAAGGTGGTTAATAAGTACATAAATTAAACATATATATATTATGTATACATATATAAATACATATATACACATAGTTTCCTAAATAATCTTATGAGGCGATCTCATTCTCTTCAGTTTTTATGAAGCTCAAGAGCACAGAGAACCAGAATTATTTATTTGTGCACTGGAGTCCATATCTCATTTCCTCTCAATACTCTAAGCTCTCTTCTTATCCTATAATGGATATTATAGTAGAATCATTTATAATGCTCCTTTGAGGACACAAGGTTAGAGTTAGTGTTCACTTGTATAAGGATAGATTTGATTAGGTAAAGCTTCGTAGTAAACTTAAGAGATGAATTGAAATTTGTTTTAAAGGAAAAATAGTTTACTAGGGGCTAGGGATAATGAGTATCCCTGCAAGGAATATCAGGTAGAAATGAAATTAAAATATATAAAAAGTACACACAGTGTGTTCTGTGATATACATCTAACTTTCTGTCTGTTTACATATCTAGCTAGCTAGCTAGCTAGGTATCTGACTTTATTTTTCATCCTGGAATCAGTTTATAATGCGAGAATATGGAGCATCTGAATGTTAATATGATTTTAACCTGAATGCTTCCTATGATTAAGTTGGTAATGTCAATAAATAAAGGTTTCAGAAAAGAAAAGTTGCATAGTATCCTGAACCTCTGTTCCCCAAACTCAACACATTGTTAATTACTTGTTTATACCAAGATCTACAAGGTCAGAAGTTCTGTGTTTCTTGATTTTCCTGTATCCTGAGCTCTCTTTTGTTACCCACAATTACTAGATGTCAGTATGAATTTTAATTATTTTTAATTGAATGTAATGTCAATGATCAGATTAGTGCATTGGAAAAATAACTAGAGAAGTGTAAGAAAGACTTGGGGAGAGAAGAAAATGGAGTCAGTGGAGAACAATTTAGAGGTTGAAAGAGTCAAAAGAAGAAATAATGAGGATCTACGAGTGAGTAGGAATTTATACCAAGTAATTTATCTAAGGACAATTCTGAAGGAAGAATTTTCATTCTTGGGTGACCCATGGAATATGAGGAGTAAAAATGTTACACAGATTTGTAGCCTCAGTGTATGATTTAATGGAATAAAGTTTATATGTGATAAGCAAATAACCTACCAATTTACGTATTTCTAAATGTTATGTTGCATTTGAAGTAACATGGTTAGCTCTTTCCATCCTTCAACCTGTCAATTCTCTCCAATTAGTGTGAGTCATCTTGCCTTCATCCACGTCCACTCTATTGCTGGTCTATCTCTCAACTTTTTATCAGCCTGTTTTCTACAACACTTACTCTCTTACAGAAAGGATGGACTTCCTTTACAACACTATCATTAAGTCCTGAACTGCTGAAAGTGCAGAGTCAAGTGTTAAGCCAAAAATGACCTCTTTATGTAGGCAAAGCAGGCTTTCACTTGCCAAGTGATTAAACAGTGCAGTGGGACACAACTGGTCCCAAAGTATGTCCCTCACATTTTTCTATGATGCTCCTTCAAGCAATTGACCTGAAATGAGATAACTAGAGTTAATTCCTTGGGTTAGAAAACAAAGACACAAATAATTGCTTAAAAGCATGTGCTCAAAGCATCACTGTTGGTGGTATACCCTCGTTTATATGTTTAGAATTGGATGACCACATTTAATTTTCTCAAATGTTGATTAAAAGTGTAAAACATGGATCATATTCCCAGTGATCAGAAAGATGCCAAAGACATCTTAACTTTCTTATTTGCTTTCAAGAAGATGGATGATAGGTGAAAAAATAATAATTGGCAATTAAAATGATTAAACTGTGAGCTGACATGTCTTTTCAAGATTAAAAGAAATGTTAAAATTGGTAATTAGAGTTGCTTCCTAAAAGGATATCATTGTTAATTAGGGTATGCTTCCACTGATTAATTTTCAGCTATTCTGCTAAGTTTCTATTATATTGGCATCCATCTTTAGGATGTGAATGTAGCAATATAATATAAATCCAGATCTTAAGATTTCAATTCAATTTAAAAACTTTTTTTCTTAATCCTGCTGAAATACATGCAACATTTGGCTCTGTTTCATTTGCTAAATTTTCATATTCATTATTAGGAAAAAAAGCCTTGTAATAAAGACTACTGAACATGTACTTTTCCATAGACATTTCCAAATCATTTTTCTCTTTATAGGGTGATTCAGGAATTTTAATGTTCCATGAGGCAGTAGAAATAATGTAGTAAGCTATTATTTTTTAATTTTATATCTGATGGGTACTAACCTTCAATTTTCATTCTCATCAAGAACCTTTATTGACTATTTTAAGGAGGTTCCCAAAATGTCTCTAGAAGCTATGGGCTTTGCAGCTGTCTAAAGCCATAATCCTTATACTTCCTTTTTTTCATTTATGTCGACATACTGCTCCAGTCTATTGCATTTATTATCAAATTATACAAATGAACAAGGAAAAAACAGTCTGACATATTGAAGCAAATAGAATTAAAATAATATTTCAATTATAATAGATGTAATAAAGAAAAATAGATGACCCTACTATGTAATTCATTAAAAAAAGAAAACTTTGCATTAATGATTGCTAAAATTATTTCGCAAAAATATGACAAAAGCACAATGTTTGCATAGACTCAAAATTTCTTCCCTCATGACACTTATTAATAACAAAGGATAAAAGTTAATTTTAAAGTAGAGAACCCTATCATACAGCCTTTCAACCAAGTATAAAAAATTACCATGATGATTACTAAGTCATATTAACATCATGTGCCTTCTGAAATGATGTATGGAGAAGGGCACAACATGGCTTCTGTGGTACTCTTGCATAATATAATCAAAACAAATCAGAAAAAAAGAAACTCATTAAAGGACACTCTACAAATAACTGGGCAATACTCTTTAAAAGTTTTCACCTCAGTTTGTTGAAGGATGGTAAGGAGACATGAAAACAAAATGCTGCATTTGATCCTATTTTGGATACTGGATCAAACAAAATGGCATTAGTTGTGTAGCTGAATTAGTTTGAAGATACATAGAGTAGTCAACGGTGTTGTATTAATTCAATTTCCTCATGTAAATAATTGGTTATATAATATGTTAATTTTTTTAACTTTAGATATTTTGTTTTATTTATTTTTAAGAAAACTTTAGTTTCCATAAATGATACATCAAAAATATAGGGGTATTCCCATATACCCCACCCCCTTTCCCCACCCTCACTTTTCCCCATTAGCAACATCTTTGGTTAGTGTGGTTTATTTGTTACAAATGATCAACATGTATTGAAGCTTTGCTACTAGCCATGGTCAATAGTTTACATTAGAGTTTACACTTTGTACCACAAATTTTTATTTAATTTGACAAAATGTATAATGGCCTGTAACTGTCATTGTAATAGCATTCAGAACAATTCCAATGTCCCAAAAATGCCCCATGTTACACCTATTCTTCCCTCTCCCTCCCCTCAGAACCTCTGATGACCACTACCTTAATGTCAATGTTACAAGATCTTCCATTGCTAGAACAATAAGTTTACCTTAGTCCATAGTTGCATTCCCCCATTATGTTTGTTTGTTCCTCAATTTTGAGGATTTTAGGATGATGATGTTCACTCTATTTCTAATTGAGAGGGTCTTAGATACATGAAAAGATGTTCAACCTTACTATCTATAAGGGAAATGCAAATAAAAACTACAATGAGATATCATCTTGCACCTATTAGACTGGCAGCTACTAAAAAAACAGAGGACTACAAGTGTTGGAGAGGAAGTGGAGGAGAGGGAACACTCATCCATTGCTGATGGCAATGTAGAATAGTGCAGCCATTGTGGAGGACAGTTTGGAGGTTCCTCAGGAAGCTAAATATAGAACTGCCAATTGATCACGCAATCCCACTGCTGAGTATATATTGAGAAGAATTGAAAGCAGTGACTGACTTTATTTTAAAATTCAATATTGAATACATTTGATGAAAACAAGAGAAATAATGCAAGATAATATATTCAGCTGCAAATATCAGCAAAGAAAAATATTTATTAATATTTTAACATGAAAATCCTAATTTTTATATAAAATCAATTATTCATCTTCCATGAGGAATTAAAGCACCCACAATAAAGTAGAAATAAGAATTAGCCCAATGATATAAGATAATTGAATTTCAGTTTATAATGCATTTCAGCGTATAATGTATTATTTTAATACATATGCTTATATGTGTGTGTATTTGTAAATATACCACTCTTTTAATTTAGAAAATGTCTCAGTTCATCTCAGTTTATAACAAAAAGTTGAGAATATTTTGTTACCAAATATGTTAACTTCATCTCTCACTATCATAATCAAAAACACAAAATGATTTTTAGGATTTTTGAAATGACTTAGAGATATTATCTTCCTCAGTGTTTTAAAATTACACAGAGAAAATGAAAGTGCCCAAAAGGCCAAAATATGGCCAGTATGACTATACCATTTTTTGATAAGTAACCAGCTATAATTCTAAATACTAAAGTTCTTGAACACACAAAATCATGTATATATATATCTCTCTTGTTCACAAGAGAAAATATGAGTTTTTATAAGTCAATTCTAAATTAGCATCTACATCTTCCTGAATAACACAATAAATTAAGCAAGGTTGAAAGCATCCCTTCTCATTGGCTGGGAATTCTTATGGGGATTTTATTTGTGATAGTATGTTTACATTCATCTGTCTAGTACTGATAGTTTTACTAGTCTGTTCAATGCTATTTACTTTCTCTCAATGCTTCCTCTTGGATTTATTTTACTTTGTTTTAATTTATTTTGCTGGAGTAAGTCCTGAAATAACTATTACAGAGATTTATGTTGTAGTAAGTTTATGAATTCCTTCTCTCTCTCTCTCTCTCACTCTCTCTCTCTCTCTCTCATCTATCTTGCCATATATCTATTGAACCATCTATCTATTGAGATATGTAGCTCTCTACCTAGCAATCCAGGTAGGTAGCTATCAATATAACTGACATCTTTTTATTCACAGTTTTAGTTACCCCTATTACATGAGGTTATGTTCAGCTCATTATCAATAAAGGAGTAAGTAGGAACAATATGGCTGGGATAAAAAAAAAAAATCTGATATTTTATTCATATGAGGTTCCTTGTCTTCAGTTAATCTATAGCTCAAGTATAACAATGGGATTGACCCAAATACTAAATAAAATTTATGCCTTTGTTGAACAGAAATGAATTCAATTTCATTACATCATAGGAATAATACCTATGTGTAAAACTAAGAAAATGTTTGGACTTCTTCAGTGTTTTCTACAAGGCCTATGCTCAAAAATATTTTTAAAAATACAGTTTGCACTCATTATATAGAGAACATCAAATTGAGAAGAAGGTCATGGCAGAGGTATCCACGAACCAGGTATAAGATGTCTGTCAAACGCAAATTCTTGATGTTTCTTGGCAATTTCCTCAGGGTCCAAAAATCCATTATGTGAAGAGTGGTGGGGAAAATAATTAAACAGAGGCAGAGACATTTTTATAGGCTAATTTGGAAGTGACAATGATTTAGAGGAAACCAGCTCATGACCAAAATTTTGGAGAAATTTCACCTTGGGATTTTTCCAGCTCTAAACAAATAATGTACATCAGGAGAGTATGGTGTTGGCTGTCAGTTAATTTCATCTGTGCCAGTGAGGCATATTCCAGATATATCCTGGGAAGAATTCACACCCAAGCCCACTCCTCTCCTTTTTCTGTTTCCCTTTCTCTTACTTTTCTCCCTCTGATGCGCAGATATATAGAGATATAGTACTCTTATGCTTTTAATGTAACTTGGCTGAGCATAAAATTCTTGATTTTTAATCTTGTTTTCTGAGGAGATTTTTCCAGTCAGCCTATATGCCAGGAGTTTTCTTTTTCATTTTGGTAGACATTTCAACTGTGTTTAGTTATTTTTCTTACAACCTCCTATTCTTCTATGAATGCAATGTTCTTTAATGTGCTTTAAAAGATATCACTAGTTTTTAAAATAGCACATTTGATGCTTCCTTTAATCTCAGTTCTGTCTGATTATTCAGAAGTCTGAACAGGTTTGAATTAGTTCTCTACCAGGGTCTAACAAAGATGAAGTCAATGTATCAGACAGGATGCATTCTTTATAGAGATTCTTGGGAAGAATCTACTTCTAAACTCTTTCAAGTGGTGGGCAAGGTGCAGTGCCGCAATGTTGTAGGACTGGAGTCATTATTTCCTTTCTTAATATCAGCTGAGGTTGTTTTTTCTAGACTCTAGAGGATACCCTCATTCCTTTGCTTGTGACCTTCTCCTTTAAATCTATCAATGGAGCCTCAAATCCTTGAGCTTTAGATTTCTCTGACTTCCTCTTCTGTCAGCAGCAGAAGAAAGTTCTGTGCTTCTCAGTGCTCGTGGGATAACAATGGGTTTATCCATCTGGATAATCCAACCAAATCTTCCTATTTTATGATCAATTGGCTACATACAATCATGCAAGTGATATCTCATGATGATCACAGTTACTGGGGATTAATGTGGGGATATCTTTTAACAGCTATTTTAGAAATTCTGGCTTCCATACTATGTGCTTCTTCTCACTTTCAGAAATTCTTTTTTATACTGCTTCACAAGGAGAAGCTATGCATTTTTTTAGTATTATTATGGATACATTTCTTGACAAATCTATATGTGCATTTATTTATGCATATTTGTATATAAATATTTATATTATTATAATTTCTAAATATTTGAGGTAGGAGGAGAACTTTAGGAGGTCATTAACTTATTAAAAATCCTTATTAGTGTTATGCTAATCAAGGGCCCAGGGATACTAGGGTCAGGGAAATGGAGTTTGTTTTTTGTGGTTATTTTGCTAAGTAGTTCCCTGCTATGGTGACAGTTCAAAAATTTAAAAATGCATAAACCTGCCTTATAGTATAATTCTTAACAGATGATTTAAATTATTATGGTATGTGAAACAACTAGAATCTTTCAAGAGATAGGGCAGTTAAGTTAGTGGAGACCTCATTTTGGGGAACTGTGATCTGAATTATAAGGTGGAGATAGCAACATGAAGGTCAGGGAAGACATGTTTTACAAAGGAAACAGTTAATGTGGAGGTCCTAAGATAGAAATACCTTTTCCTTGATTAAGGAATTGAAAGAAATTTAAGGAGATTGTAACATTATGAATGAGTGAGAGTGATGGAAGAGGAACAAGAAAGACAAGCCATTTTTAGGTTCACATAGGAATTTTTAAACCAAGTAAGGAGTTGTTCATTTTTAATTCTTTGTTCAGAATCATTGGTGGGTTTTAAACAGATATGACATGGTAATGGTGTTTTAATCACAAGTGGATGAGAAGGATCAGTATGAGTGTGTAGTTAGAGAAGAAGGGGATTCTTTACCAAGCTCTAGAATTTTCTCTCACTTTTAGTTGTGAAGCCAAGGAGGAATTGCTAGCAAAGCAAAAGGTACTCAGCCTATGTCAGTGTTACAAACTTTAAAGTACTTCCTCAGGTGATCAAATATGTAATAAAATTTGGCATCATTTGTATTATATGCTTGGCAAATGGGTCACCAAAAACCAGTAACTTTACAATTCATAGATATGTAATATAAGTTTTATTGTCAATGTTACAAAATTGAATAATTTTAATGCTGGAATATATGTTTAATGGAATAATCTTTGTATACTTTCTATTCTTTTCTGCTATAATTTTTAAATTTTTAAATTTTATTTCTTTTTTAAGAGGAACCAGGGATCTAACCCAGGACCTCATAGATGGGAAGCAGGTATTCAACCACTGAGCTACATCCACTCCCCAGTGAGAGTTGGTTTTGTTCGTTTGTTTGGTTGTTTCTTGGAAGTACCATGGATCAAACCTGGGACCTCATGCTGGGAAGCAGGCACTCAAGCACTGAGCTACACTCACTCCCTATGATATTTTGTTATAACCTTCCAAAACTTCAAGAGAAATGTATGAATAATTAAAAAAAAAAAACATATACACACACATGTGCACAGAAATGCAATTTGTGTTTCCATATATTTAGGAATTGGATAAAGTAGAATAACACCAGTTTAAGACCATAGAGTTTGTATTTTATTTTCTTTTACAAATTATTTACATATAATCAACCTAAATCAAATGTTGGAAGACAAAAGTACAAAAAAATTATTCTACCTTATTGGAAATTTACTCAAACCTACATAGGTGACAAGTGATTGAAGCTACATTTGAAAAGCTATTTTAAATTCTTGCTAAATTAGTATAATAAGAATATTATGAAAATTGAGAAAGCCCAGGAAATAGCAATTTGCTTGAAAGTAGATTCCCTTCAAAATAATTGAGAAGATTATGTTTATAGTCCTTGTAATAGCAAATTATGTGGATACCTCAGCGAATTTGGCAGAATGGCAAGGAGATAATTAACAAAAGTTTGTCAAAATAAGTTCAAGAGAACAGACAGGGTATTATAAAAATTTAAATTCAAGACACAGCAATTGTTCTCAAACTTTGGTGTACACAGGAATATTGGGGGATGCTGCTTTAAAATACAGCAGATGGAAATGCATTCCTCAGACATTCTAATTTGTACACTCTAGACGAGGGAGCAAGAAATCTGATTTTAAGGATATGTATCTCAAATGCTCTAGAGAAGACCAACAAAGAACACCATTTTAAACAACCTTAAAATGTTTGAAAGGAACACAATAATATTTAACACTGCTCACATTCAAACAAAACAATATAGCATTTCTAAAATCTTACTGGAGAAAACAAAAACTTGCCAATTGACCATGAATATATATAATTTTTATGTTACTTATGCTGATCAATATCATATTGAGATTGATAGACTGTCAAATAACTTGTTCTGCAAAATACAGGAAATGAATATTTAAGTATTAAAATTGTCAAGATGGATTTGGAGAAAGAAAATGGTAAATCATATACAGTATTATAAAATTATCATGGGAATTGCCTAATAGAGAAATAACAATGCAGTTGATAGTGGATATAGAAGGCATGGATGAAAGAGAAGAGAGATGAAGTGTATGTGAGTGAAAGAGAGACAGAGGAGAAAGACAGACAATGAAGACGACCGGTTGGAGGGAGAGGAGAGTAAGAACACTAGAAGGCATACAGAGACAAATTCATTCATTTCCAGGCAACTAGAAACAATTCAGTTGTTGGTAAATAGAACAAAAGGGATTGAGGACAAAACCCTCATTAACATATTCACCCTAGCTTGGTATTACAAGCATTCGGAGGATTTATTTTCTAGAATACATTTTTAAACTTCCTGTAGCTTTTATCTTGAGATTATTGAAAATGTTCCCCTTGTTGCCATTGCTTTCTTGGAGGAGGCCTTGGTGTTATGGTTATATTATCACTTGACCAAAATTGTGAAGAAAAGCAAAGCATTCTATTTAGAATTATGTGCTTCTGACAATGTTCCATTCTCATCACTAGTGTTTTCCTACCATGTATTGTCTATATATGCAGTTGCTTTATATATTAATGAAATTATTCAGGAAACAAGCATGTTACTGATCTATTCTTCACAGTTTATTGAATTATAAAACTGCTACAGATTGTTGAAACGTAAGAATGTAGTGTTTACTTAAGCTCCTGGTGTTCTCCTTCTAGTATCTTTCACTTTCACACTGCTCAGAAATGAGAACTATTCTGAATACCAGCTTTGCCATTTTCCTAAGTGTTTTAATATGATTAATATATATGAGTATTTCCATAGACCTTAGTATATTAATGCTCTGAATGCTTTCAAACTTGAAATCAAGTGTACGAAACATGGATCAATTTATGTTATTATATCATGTTTTTTGTATATATGTTCATAAAAATAATTTTTGTTTATTTTAATGAAGTGCTTTATATTTTTAACTGTTTTATAAGAACTTTGTATAAACAAACACAATATATTGCTCAATTTTCAATGTAACAAATTTTAAGTTGATTACAGTTTTTGGTTATTAATACATTTTGGAAGCTCATCTGGTTGAATGTGTTAGATGCATCTTTTTTCTTCATTGGCTGGTTAACTTTCTGTGATTATAATGTCCAAGTTCAGAATGGCTATGATTGGTAAGCCTGGGGACTTACCCACCACTGTACTGAAAAAAATGTGGTGCCATATTACCGGAAGCTGAAACAAACATGTAGTTAAATTTGAAGAAAATATATATATATTTTTTCTAAAATGAAAATATGCAAAGAAGATATAAAAGTAAGTTTCCTAGTATACAATCCCCATAAATTATTAATTAATTTTATAATTTAAAGAATTTTGAATATTCAAATTAAGCCTACTTTAATTCATAAATGTTTTCTTCTGCATATGTATATTTTTTCTCTTTTTTGACCTGTTTTCTAAAAATTCTTTCTACTCACTTTTTCCAAAACTTTCCTTTCAGTCACTATAGGTGTCTTAAAAAGTACATATATCTTATTATTTCTTAGTAGGCTTAGCTCCAATTTGTTTTATTTTTGTAATGGTATAATTATTTGTATCAATTTCTTTATTTAGTTTGACATTTTCTTATTCTCTGGTCTTATATTTTAATATCTCTCTTTTCTAATAATTTCTTATGATCTCTTTTCAGAAATAGAGAGCCTATGTTTTTGTTTTTTTTTCTATAGGAAAGGTTGTGCATTATTTTGTTCTGTTTGCTCCAAGTATTTTTCTTTCAAATATGTGCTTTTGATATGCCTTTAGCTTGTCATCATCACTTACTGCTTTTCTATTTTGTACTGCATAATATTTTATGTGTTTGTTAGAATTTGTTCAATTATTACTCATCTTTAAATATTACTGTATAAGATTATTCTTTGACCAAAATTCTTTGGGAACTTCGAGTTTCAGCAATGACATGTAAAGTGGTTGGAATTCATTACTCCAGTCCTTACTGTTAGATAAAGCCCAAAAAACTGAAAATCAATGACTTTTCTTGGACCCATCAGGGAATGGAGTTTGCAATACAAATCAACTCCCCAATATCTGGTAATACAGGTGAATCCAGTGAGTCACAACTGAGATCTGTTTCCCTGGAGCAGCAGCCACTGGAGACATAAACTGATTGGAACACTTAAATGGTAATTTTTATGAATTGCTGGAAGCTATTGTGGATAAACATGAGAATGAGAAACTCCTTGAGACCAGTCTTGCATTTTCATGCACTTTACATCCAGGGGTCCCACCAGGTTCTCAAGTTTAAGATTTGAGAAAGGTTCTCTCATGCATTTGTCAAGTTTAAACATTTTCTGTCTTCTCCATAAGGAAGACCAACTCTCTAGGAGGAAAGTCATTACCAGAGCTTTTCCAGGAGCCATGTGGGGAAAGGTATTCCTCTACTATAGCCTCTACCAGACTTACAGTCTCATCTGGTGGGTCTGAGAGCTATAAAAGAAGAAACAGTTCTGAAGGTTACAAGTCAGAGACCCAGGCTAACTAGACTGAAATTAAATGGAAGATAAAAGGATACTCCCCTCCCCTACTTTATACAGGCACACAGCCATGGGTCCAGTATAACAACAAATTACAGTTAAAAGACACAGACTCTCCATGAGAAGAACTTAGGAAATCACAAATCATTTGGAAAGACAAATTCAATTATACTTAAGTAATTTGAAGCCTCTGGTATCCAAAGCTTCAGCAAATGTGAAACATACCTGAATCCTTAGCCAGATTAACACAAATACACTACAAAGTTACTTACAACAGTGATAATTACTCATTTCAACAGGTCTGGCTTTCAACAAAAATTACAAAGCACTCCAAAAGACAAAAAAAGGCAAACGAACAAAAAAGCAGTGGGAGAGACAATTAAAGCATCAGTTTGAAACTCAAATAAAATTTAAGTGTGGGAATTAGGAGATAGGGAATTTAAAATAACTATGATTAATACATCAAGAATGCTATTGGAACACATAGGAAATATATAAACCCCAAAGAGTAATATAAGCAGAGACATGTAAATTCTCATAGAGATTAAAAGAAAATACTAGAATAAAAATCTTAAAACAAAACACTGTAAAAGAAGTGAAGAATGTCTTTGATGGCGTATTAGTCAGCCAAAGGGGTGCTGATACAAAATACCAGAAGTCTGTTGGCTTTCATAAAGGGTATTTATTTGGGGTAGAAGCTTACAGTTACCAGGCCATAAAGCGCAAGTTTCTTCCCTCACCAAAGTCACTTGCGACATGTTGGAGCAAGATGTCTGCCAACGTTTCGCTGGGTTGAGGCTTCTTGGGTTCCTCTCTTTCCAGGGCTCCGATTCTCTCCAGGCTCAGCTCCTCTGTTTGCTTCACAAGGACAGGTGTAGACTATGAGGCTCCCTAGACTTTGCCTCTCTCCACAAGGCCAACTGTGAACTGTTAGGCAAATTGCTCATCTCTTTTCCCAGGGCCTTCTCTCCTTCCTCACGACCAAGCTCCTCTGTTTGCTTACTGGAGTAAGCTCAAAATCTCCAACATCAAAACTCCAACTCTGCCCTTTTCCACGTCTACTGACATGGCCCAATCAAAGCCCTTATCATAATTTAATCATGTCCAGAAGAACAGACCAGTTTAGAAGCATAATCCAATATCTATTTTTGGAATTCATAAATAATGCCAAACTGCTACACTCCACCTTCTGAATTCCAAAAATACATTGCAATATTCAAGAAAAACCTTATTTCATTAACAATTTTAAGTACAAAATCATATCATAATCAGTTTAAAGAAATACAGTTTGTCGTGAGGCAAAGTCCCATCTGGCTGTAGACCTAAGAAATGTACAAGATAATTAATCTGCTTCCAATACACAAATGGAAAGACAAAGACATTTTCATTGTCATAAGGAGAAATTGGGAGGGAAATATGAGTCATGAGTTATCTACACTTCAGTAAAACTGCAGGACATGCTTCATTAGATGTCAAAGTCTGAGAGTCATTCTTAAGATGATGGTTTCTTCTCCTTGGGGCCACACAGGGATCCACCCTTTCCACAGGCTTGCCCACCGGCCATTTTCTTGGTTCCACTCTCATCAATCATCTGTGCTGACCAAGCTCTAGAACTCACTGTCCAAGAGCATTGGGGTGATGGCCACACTTTACCCAAATTTTGGGTTAGAGTCTTAACTTCCCTAGTACAGTGAAGTGAAGACAACATCCTTCCTAACCTTTGGCATACAGGATCAACCCTCTCAGAGCAATGAGTTGACCACCTGGCCTTCCCTAATCTATGGGGGACAGGCCTGCCCCTCTTAGACCTATGGGGCAATGACTTCAACCTCCCAAATCTTTGAGGAATGTGCTCTACCCTTTCTGTTTCCTGAGGTGATAGAACTCTCCCCAAACATCAGGTGGGAACATTTACCCTCTTCAACTGCTGGGGCAAATTCACACTTTCTATACAAATAGGTAGGATTCCTCTCTTGGCCCAAATGATGTCCTAATTCCAGATTTCAGCTTCCATGGTTTTCCTTTTAAAGCTGTTTCTCCTTCAGTCTCTTTTTTCCATGTCCCTTTTAGTCCAAGCTGACAGTGGCTTTGATCACACAGCTCTCTTAAAAAGCCTGTTGGTTTAGCATGCAAGAAGCAGGGGTCCAAAGTAACAGACAGTAAAATTTTCCACAAGTCATTCTGAGATAACTGCATCTTCAATCCTGATTTACAAGTTCCAAGTTTAGTTAAGTCCTCACATGGGGCACTATTGTCTGGGAGCTTGATTTCCAGAGGCCTGGAATTTCTGGAATTAGTTTCTGTTTTCTTTGTGCCTAACAGTTCAGTCCTCAGTGTATTTCTCCTGTCTAGCATTTTGCTCTAAGCTACAAGGAGAAGCCAAGCCACATTCTCCAAGTTTACTTTGGAAAGTTCCTCAGCTAAATGCTCAGGTTCTCCATTTTCAAATTCTGTCTTCCATAAAACATCAAGAGTTATATCTTGCTAAGTTCTCTGCAACTTTAAAACATGGACCTTCTTTCCCCCAGTTTCCAATAATAGTTTCATCATTTATTTCAAAAGCATCATAAAAAGTCTCTTTAGAGTCCATATTACTATCAACAGACTCTTCAAAGCAATGTAGGTCTTTTCTACCAAACATCTCAGAATTCCTCCAAAAATACCCCTTACCCATTTATAAAACCATTTCAGCATTTTGGTAATTTCAAAAGCATGACCCAACTCTCTGGTACCAAAATGCTTGTCTCAGCAGTAAACTTGAGGTGGCCTAGAAAAGAATCAGTGTTCTTGAAGATAGGTCAAAGAAATTTTCAGAACTGAGGAGTAAAGAGAAAGAAGAATGGATAGAAAAAATAAAAGATAGAGCATCCAAAAACTGTGGGACAATTACGAAAGTTGTAACATACATGCAAGTGGAATAGCCAAAGGAGAAGGAAGAGAGAACAAAGCTGAATAAATATTTCAAATAATAATAACAGGAACTTTCCAAAATTAATGACTGGAACCAAGTCATTCATCCAGGAAACTCAGAAAATAACAAGTAGAAAAATTTGCCTTCCCGTCCCCCACCCCCCCAAAAAAAAACACTATATCTAGAAGTATCATGTTTAAAATGAAGATATTCAAAGACAAATTGAAAATCATGAAGGACGCTGGAAGCAGAATTCTACCAGAGCTATAGATTAATATAAAGCTAAGAATTACAGAAGACTTATCAGAAAACATGAAACCAAGAAGATAATAGAGAGAAACATTTAAATTGTTGAAATAAAAAAATGTACAACAAAACCAAATTGGAATTCTGTATGAAGTGAAATTGCCCCTCAAAATTAAGGAAAATATTAACTGACAATCAAAGACAGAGGGAGTTCATCACAGCCAGAACTTCCTTACAAGAAATTTAAAAGAACTTCTTCAGGGAAAAGGAAAATAGTGTGGTTCAAAAGGAGATATATAAAGAAAGAAAATATGATTGCTGAATAATAAAAAATTGAAGGCAAAGTACAATCTTTTATTTTCCTTCTTAATTGATCTGCTTTTTAAAAGAAATACTACCCATGAATTTTTTATTATAATGTATATACATGAAATGAATGGTGGCAATATAATAAGGGATGAAGGAAAGCATTAGGAAAAGTCTAATATAAGGAACTCCACATGGCACGCAAGTGCTATTTAAAGGTGAATATAAGTTTTTTTTTTAAAAATGTGTATTGTAAAATCTAGAGTGACAATTTAAAAATTTTAAAAAAATATATAAGTAATATGCAAAGAAAGATGATGAAATAGAATCACATTAGATGCTTAATATGAGAAGGCAGAAAAAGAAGCTTATGGCCGAAAAAGAAGCCTATGGAAATAAATAGTAAATAGTTATATACATACTTGATATTTAAACAAATATATCAACAACTACTTAAATGTGAATAGTCTAAACACACCAATTAAAAGATGGGAGTTGTCAGGGCAGATAAAATAAAAAATATGACACAACTCTATGTTGTTGCTAAGAAACCAACTTCAAATATAAGGACACTGGTAAATTAAGTTACAAGCAAAGAGATGGAGAAAGTGATATCATGTCATTGCTAACCAAAAGAAGGCTAGAAAAGCTATATTAAACTCAGTCAAACCAGATTTCAAAACAAGGAAAGTAATTGGAGATGAGAAATGACACCATATAATGATTAAGGGGTCAATTTTGCAAGAAAAAATAGCAATCCTAAGCCTGTATGCAACTAATTAAAATATATGCAACTAAAATGTATGCAGCAATAACGGACTCAAATACTAATAGAACTGAATACAGAAATAAACAAATCCTCTATTATCTTGGAGACTTCAACACCTTTTTTTCAGTAATTCATAGATCAAGCAGGGAGAAAATCAGTGAGAATAAAGGTGACCTGAACACTATCATCAAACAAACTGATGTAACTGACATTTTTTTTAGGATACACCATCGAACAATAGCGTATTAGTCAGCCAAAGAGGTGCTAATGCAAAATACCAGAAATCAGTTGGCTTTTATAAGGGTGTTTATTTGGGGTAGAAGCCCACAATTACCAGGCTATAAAGTGTAAGTTACTTCCCTCACCAAAGTCTACTGCCACATGATGGAGGAAGATGGCTGCTGATGTCTGCGAATATTCAGGCTTCCTGGGTTCCTCTCTTCTTGGGGCTTGCTTGTCTTTGGGCTCAGCTCCTCTGCTATCTCCACAAGGTCAGCTGTAGACTATGAGGCTCTCCAGGCTTCGCCTCTCTCCACAAGGCCAGCTGTAGACTATCAGACAAATGGCTGTGTCTCCCCTGAGCTTTGGCCGTGTCTAACAGCCATCTCTATTCCTCTGCGTTCTCCTGTGTGTTCACTTCCTGGGCTCCACATCAAAACTCAGCATCAGCACTCCAACTCTGTCCTTTGCCATGTCTTTTAACTGTGAGTCCCCACCCACCAAGGGGCTGGGACTCAATGCCCTACTGACGTGGCCCAATACAAGCCCAGTCATAATTTAATCATGTCCAAAGAAACACACCAGTTTACAAACATAATCCAATATCTATTTTTGGAATTCATAAATAATGCCAAACTGCTACAAATAGCAAAATATACATTGTCTCCAGCTCATATGGAACATTCACCAAGACAGAGCATATTCTGGGCCATTCAATATGACATAACAAATGTGAAATAATAGAAGTCATACCAAGTGTATTCTCAGAACAAAATAGAATTAAGTTATAAATCAATACCCTACAGATATCTGGAATATGCCCACATTTTTGGAAATGTAAAAGCATGCTTCTAAATAACAGAAGGAATAAAAGTATTTCTCAAAAATTAAAATAAAATATTTGGCATAAATAAAAATGAATATAAAGCCTATCAAAATCTATGGTATGCAATGAAAGCAGTGCTATGAAGAAAATTTCAATCATTGAATGCATCCATTAGAAAAGAAAATCTAAAACAAAGCATAAGTTTCTACCTTAGTAAAATAGAGAATTAAGAAAAGTGAAATACTCCAGTTCATATGCCTGTTGAGCCCTGAATCTCAGCAGAGTTGCAGCCAGCACCGACTATCCGGTTCATTGGATTCCCCCAGGACAACTCGCAAAATGATGATGGACAACGCCCATCCCTAAAAGGCAGAGAGTTTCTATGGTTGCAGGCAAGACAGTTCCATCTATCTGCCCCATGGGATCTCAGTTGGAAGCAGAATGGGCCTCACCATCCTAAAGTCCTCAAGATTGAGGAGTGAAAAAACATAAGGAGGAAATGCAAATATGAACTAAAGTAGACTTATTATTTTTCTAACAGTAGAAGAACTTGTAATAGATATAAAGGCAGTGGCTACCGGATATTCTGAGGGGAAGGAGAGGGAAGAGTGAGTGTAACATGGGGCATTTTGGGGACATTGGAATTTTCTGAATGACATTGCAACGACAGATACAGGCCATTATACATTTTGTGAAAACCTATGAAAATGTGCAGTGCAATGTGTAAATTATAATGTAAATTGTTGACCATAGTTAGTGGCAATGCTTCAATGTGTGTTTGTCGATTGTGACAAATGTACCACACTAATCAATGGTGTTGATGAAGAAGAATGTGAGAGGGGAACGGGGTGAGGTATATGGGAATCCCCCTATGTTTTCAATGTATCATTTATGTAATCTACAGCTTCTTTAAAAATAAAATAAAAAATAGAAGAGTGAAATAAGCCTAAAGAAATAGAGTAAAATAATAAAAATGAAGGAGTAAACAAATGGAACTGAAAACAAGAAAAGTAGAGAAAATCAAAGAAATTGAAGTTGATTTTTCCAAAGTTTAATAAATTTATTAAAACACAAGCCAGACTAACAAATTATCAATGTAGCAATTTGACATTATTTTTGAATTCCAAAAATAGGTATTGGATTATGTTGTAAACTGATCTGTTTCCCTGGGCAAATTAGATTGTATTGGATTCAGAGGTTTCACTTTTACTTGATTAAATTATGATTAAGGCTTTGATTGGGCCACGTCAGTGGGATGTTGAGTCCTTGCCCCCTTAGTGGGTGGGGACTCACAGAGAAAACCACACAGCAGAGTAGAGTTGTTTTAAAGCTGGAGCCTGGGGAAGTAAACACACAGGAGAAGAACACAGAGGAATAGAGATGGCTCCATAGACATGGTACTGGCCCTGGGAAGAGAGAGAGTCTGATAGTCTACAATAGACCTTGTGGAGAGAACAGAGCAACCAAACCCAGAGAGGAATGAGCCCTGGGAGAGATATAAGACTTATCCCAGCCTACAGCTGATATTGGAAGGAGCTGGGACCACAGAACTTGGAGAGGAAGAGGGAGGCTGAACTCTTGCAGATGTTGGAGCCACCTTGCTCCAACATGTGACAACAGACTTTGGTGAGGGAAGTAACTTATGCTTTATGGCCTGGTAATTGTAAGGTTCTACCCCAAATAAATACCCTTTATAAAAGCCAATAGATTTCTGGTATTTTGCATCAGTACACCTTTGGCTAACTAATACAATCAATATAAGAAATGAAAAAGGAATCATCAATACTGATCCATTGATCTTAAAAGGATAATAAAATGATAATGTGAGCATATCCATGTGCACATTTGATTAATTAAATGAAATGGACAGATTTCTTTAAGGCACACACTCCCAAAACACAGCATAAGAAGAAATGAATAATATGGACAGAACTTTATCTATTAAATAACTTAAATCAATTATCTACCAAAAAGTCACAATGAAATAGTTTTACTGGTGAATTATATTAATTGTTGAACAAAAATGACATTGATTCTTCACAATCTCTTCCAGAGAATAGAAGTGGAGTGCCTCATATTACCCTAACACTAAAACAAGATAAATATATTAAAGGGAAGGAAAAGTAGAGAATAATGATTCTCAGGAATATAGATATAAAATTCCTCAACAAAATATGAGTAAATGTGATCCAACAATGTATTAAAAAGTATACCACAGGCAACTGGGATTTACTTTAGGTTTGCAAGGCTGTTTAAACATTCAAAAATCAATCCATATAATGCACCATACCAACAGACTAAAGAAGAAAAATATGGTCATATAAATTCACACAGAGAAAGAATTTGACAGAATTCAACATTTATTCATGATAAGAAAAAAGAATCTTTCATCATACTAGGAATAGAGAGAAACACTTTCAACTTGATAAAGAACATTTACCAAAAACAACAACAACATAAAAAAACCAACAAAACAATGGCTAACTTTATACTTAATGGAGAAAACTGGACACTTTCTGATGAGATAGCACAAGAAAAAGATATCCTCTCTTACCACTCCTAATCAACTTTTTACTTAAAGGTGAAGCCAGTGCAATAAGACAAGAAAAGGAAATAAAAAATATACCAATTGGAAAGGTTTAAATGAAACTGTCTCTATTTATAGATGATATAATTGTCCATGAAGAAAATCCCATAAATGAACCAAAAGCCCTGTATCTAATAAACAAGTATATCAAGATTGCAGGGTGCAATGTTAATATGAAAAAGTCAATTGTTTTCTTATATACCAGCAATGAAAAATTAGGATTCAAAATTAAATATATATTATTTCTATATATAATATATAATATATATTAATTATATATATATATATACAAGCTGAGCCTCCTGTACCTTTTAGTGCCAGAAAGTAGGGAAATGCTCATAAAACAAAAACAAAAACAGAAACACAAAAAGCAAAGCAAAACCACAATGATGGGGATATGGCAAAAGGACACAGGTGCCAACAAAAAGAGCTAAAGGAGCTCCCAATATAAAATACATATCAATATATTCATACTGATATAAATAAGTGTTTGAATAATAATAGAAGAGAAATGACAAGTTTCCCATGCAGAAAAATTCCAAATAATTATTTTAAATACCATTCTTTCATGGAGTTAGAGTGCAACACCCCACTCCAGAAATGTGGGCGACACACAGTGACTTCCTTCCATTGACTACAGTGTTTAATAAAAGAAAAGAGTAACTTTGTTGAAAATTTGACAAATACTACCTCCACTAGGTGATCAAGGTCAATATAAACAGTGATGATTTAGGTTGAGAGCATGTACCCTTGATTTTACCTATATGGCCTTCTACCCAAGAATATAAAATCCTTATCAAGTCATCAAATCAATCCCAGCTGTTAGTCATTCTACAAATTTCTAGCCAGTACTTCTCAAATTATCAATGTTATCAAAATTGTGGAAAGACTGAGAAATGTACCACTGTAAATAAGAGCCTAAGGAAACATGCCAACTAAATGTAATGAGGTACTCAGAAAAGGATCCTGATAGAGAAAGGAACATTAAGTAGGAAATCTGATTAAATTATAGATTTCAGTTAGACCTTTATAATATTGTTTCCTTAATTTTATCAAATATGTCATAATAATGTTAAGAATAGGGGAACCTAGTGTTTGAGTATATGGGAACTCTCTTCACTATCTTCATAATTTCTCTGTAAATATTTAATTGTTATAAAATATTTTGAAGTTTATTTAAGAAAGCCCATATTAAATGGGTTTAAAATTGAAAATTCCACTCTTTAATATGTATATGAAATATATTGCACTATATAAAATATACATTAAAAGCACCTACAAATACACACACACACAAACTTAAGGCACACATCCTTTTTCTTCCAGAACTGGAAGAATGAAATGGAGGTCATGCTCATCCTAGCACCAACACATGCACAGAAACCTCCTTTGGTAACAATGATCTTGTTATTGTAATAAAAGTTACTAAAGAAATGCAAAACCCTCTTAATACTCCAGAAAAGTCTGGGGAGATATGGAACAAATAAAAGCTGTAGGGAGTGACAAAACTGAGTCAGCAGAATGGAAAGATATATTTCTTATTTTTCTGCTTAGCAAGTATTAAAAGTAATAGAAGGAAAGGAAGATCAGATGTATCCTGGCATAATAAGGTTATATAAATCCACAAAAAGATTTACTTAAGAGAGAACTTTGGTTGTGCTTCAATAGAGATCTTTTGGACTTTTGTTTCTTTATACTTGTTTGAATGCTTAACACTTTCATGGGTAGGCCTTTAGTTTGCAGTTTTATTTTTCGTTTATTATACTTCTCATTTTTCGATGGGGATTCCCTCTGCTCCTGAACCATGTATAGATTATAATGTAGAGTCCAACTTATACTCAAACCTGAAATATTTGTATATGTTGTATTTATTTGGGAAAATTATTTATCTTGGTGAAGCTCAGTTTGGTCATCTGTGAAGTAGGATAATTCTTCTTGCCTATAAGGCTTTTGTTAGCACTGCTAAAAAACCAATTTGAAATTTTTCAATGTCCATCCCTTGCCATCTTATCAGAATTTTTGTTTGTATGCTGTCCCTCTTGATATATTTGTTCCTCTTGCTTCTGTGTAATAGGATAGTGTGGTCTTCACTCTACCAACAGTCAGTTCACAATCTCTTTTTCTGGGCTGCTTCTTAAAATGCTACTCTTCTTATTTTTCTACTAGTCCCTTTTGACTCCTAAGTAGATTCCCTAAGTGACTTTTAGAATAATCTCTGATTACTTGGTACATGCTGATGATCCTCAGACCTATATCCCCAGCTCATATCTCTACTAAGAATCATAAATCAGTATATCTATGGATATAACTTATGGATATGGTACACAGGCACATCAAACTCAGCAAGCCCCAAGCTGGAATTTTTCTATTGTGCTCTAAAACAACTTGATGCTATTTCAATGAATGACACTAATCACCACCCTATTGTTGATGCCAAAAAAGCTGGCCAGTGTCATTGCTCTCTACTCTCGTATTCCCTTATCTAAGTCACCCAAGCACATTGATTCTTCGGAACAAATAGATCTTTAATTAGCCTCGTTTTCTCCATTTCTACCTCCTGTCCTGTATCAGTAAGTGTTGCTGGCAGAGACGGGCAAGCCCATTCAGTTGGGATTTTGAAGGGAATTAAA
Organism: Cabassous unicinctus; assembly: GCA_029593785.1. Taxonomy (NCBI): domain Eukaryota; kingdom Metazoa; phylum Chordata; class Mammalia; order Cingulata; family Chlamyphoridae; genus Cabassous; species Cabassous unicinctus. The sequence continues at coordinate 3,508 of JAQZBX010004353.1, read as the reverse complement.
TGAGGAAACAGAGGCCAATTTAATGTGAAGCTAATGAAAGTTAAGCTGCATGGCCCTCATTTGCTTAAGTCTGTGAGGCCTAGGAGTTACTGTGTAGTGAACAGCATTCAGATGGGGAGAGGCAACCAGATTCACTCAGGAATCAGTCCCGTGAACATTTTTGGCAAACAGCCTAAAGGAATCTCGAAGAAAGGCTCTTAATCTCTTAAATCTCCATTAATTTATTATAATCTGCCTCTCATTCTAAATACATATTCACTTTCATACCTAAGTTGATATTCATGTGTGCTCCTTTTTTTTTTTAAACAAATCACTTTTACTGGTACCTATTAATAAAGCATACAATCCACGGCACCTGGTATAATCACATAGCTGTGCGTCCAAAACCCCGGTCACCATCAAAGCACCTTCATCACTCCAACAATAATAATAACAAACAAAAAACAGACAAACGAGAAAATTCCTCACCTCTCAATCTCTCTGTTTCCCTTGCTGTACATAGCTGCTCTTTCTGGTTATTCTTGCAAAATTATTTATTACTTTATTAAGTAGTTTTATTGAGATATGTTCACATACCATATGATCTATCCAAAGTGTGTAATAAATGGCTTTCAGTATAACCACAGTGTTGTACATTCATGATCTAAAACAGTTTAGAACTATTTCATTACTCCAAAAAGAAAGACTCAATACAACTTCCTTCATCAGACCTAGATAACCACGAATCTAATTTCATTATAAATTGATTTATATTTACATTTTATATAAATATATTCATACAATATGTAGTACTCTGTGTCTGGTCTCCTTCACTTTTTTTTTCTGATATTAACATTGTGTAGTATTAACTTACATTTGTTTAGTTTCAAAAGGAAAATGTTCTTAAAAATGCAATTCTACTCACATTCATATTTCACATAATATATTTATATTTCACATAATATATTTAGTTCATAGTAGAGCAATTGTACAGTATTTGGCCTTTTATGTCTGCCTTGCTTCACTAAACATAATGTCCTTCAGGTTCATCCATGTTGTCATATGTTTCATGACTTCATTTCTTCTTACTGCTACGTAATATTCCATTACATGTATACTCCACAATTTGTTTATCCATTCATAAGGTGATGGACACCTGGGTTGTTTCCAACTTTTGACTATCATGAATAATGCTGTCATGAACATCGATGTGCAGGTGTCAATTCGTGTCACTGCTCTCAGTTCTTCTGGGTATATACCTAGCAATGGTATTGTCAGGTCCCATAGCAAGTCTATATTCAACTTCCTTAGGAACTGCCAAATAGTACTCCACAGTGGCTGTACCATTCTATATTCCCACCATCAGTGAATAAGCATTCCTATCTCTCCACATCATCTCCAACATTTACAATTTTTCAACTTCTTAATAGAGGCCAGTTCAATAGATATGAAATAATATCTCACTGTAGTTTTAATTTGCATTTCCTTAAACACTAGTGATGCTAAACATTTTTTCATGTGTTTCTTCATCATTTGTATTTCTTCTTTGGACAGTTGTTTTTTCAAGTCTTTTGCCCATTTTTAATCAGATGGTTTGTCTTTATATCGTTGAATTGTATGATCTCCTTATATATCATGGATATTAAACCTTTATCAGACATGTGATTGCCAAATATTTTCTCCCATTGAGTTGGCTGCCTTTTCACCCTTTTCTACAAAGTCCTTCAGGTGCAAAAGTGTTGAAATTTGAGCAGGCCCCTTTTATCTATTTTTTTCTTTTGTTGCTCATGCTTTGGGTGTAAGGTTTAAGAAACTACTGCCTACCATAAGATCTTGAAGATGTTTTCCTACATTTTCTTCAAAGAGTTTTATGGTTGTTGTTTTTATATTTAAATACTTGATCCATTTTGATTTAATTTTTGTATAAGTTATGAGATAGGGGTCATCTTTCTTTCTTTTGGATATGGCTATCCTGTTCTCCCGGCACCATTCGTTGAATAGATTGTTCTGGCCCTGCTGGGTGGGCTTAACAGCCTTACAAAAATATCACTTAGTTGTAGATGTGAGGGTCAATTTCTGAGGTCTCAATTAGGTTCAAATGGTCAATCTGTCCTTATGCCATTACTAGGCTGTTTTTACCACTGTACCTAAGTAATATACTTTAAAGTCAGGAAATGAAAGTCCTCCAACTTCATTCTTTTTTAAGACATTTTTGCCATTTGGGACACCTTACCATTCCAAATAAATTTGATTATTGCCTTTTCAATTTCTGCAAAAAAGGCTATTGGGATTTTTATTGGGATTTCATTGAATCTGTAAATCAGTTTGGCTAGTATTGACGTCTTAATGATATTTAGTCTTCCAATCCATGAACACAGAATATACTTCCATTTATTTAAGTCTTCTTTGGTTTCTTTTAGGAATGTTTTCTAGTTTTCTGAAAACAGGTCCTTTATGTCCTTGGTTAAGTTTATTACTAAATATTTTATTGTTTTAGTTACTACTGTAAATTCATTTTATTTTCTGATTTCCACCTCAGAATGCACATCTGATGTGTATAAAAATGCTATTGATTTTTGGTATTAATCTTGTATCCCTCCAATTTGCTGAACTCATCTATTAATTCTAGCAGTTTTTTTTGTGAAATTTTCAGGATTTTCTAGATCTAGGATCATGTCATCAGCAAATAGTGCAAGTTTTACCTCTTCCTTTCCTATTTGGATGCCTTTTATTTGTCTAGCCTAATTGCTCTAGCTAGAACTTCTAGCACAATTTTGAATAATATTGGTGACAGCGGGCATCCTTGCTTTGTTCCTGATCTCAGCAGGAAAACTTTCAGTTTTTCACCAACGAGTAAAATGCTAGCTGTAGGTTTTTCATATATGCACTTTACCATATTGAGAAAGCTTCCTTCCATTCCTATGTTTGGAGTGTTTTTATCAAGAAAAGGTGCTGTATTTAGTCAAATGCCTTTCTGCATCAATTGAGAGGATCATGTGATTGGTCTTCTTCAATTTATCAATGTGGTTTATTATACTAATTGATTTTCTTGTTTTGAACCACCCTTGCATACCTGGGATAAACCCACTTGATCATGGTGTATAATTCTTTTAATGTGCTTTTGGACTCTATTTGAAAATATTTTGTTGAGGACTTTTGCAACTGTATTCATTAGAGATATTGGTCTGTAATTTTCTTTTTTCATAGTATCTTTATCTGATTTTGGTATTAGTATGATTTTGGCTTCATAGAATGAGATTGGTAGCATTCTTTCCTGTTCAATTTTTTGGAAGACCTTGAGCAAGATCTTATTAGATCATCTTTGAATGATTGGTAGTATTCACCCATGAAACCATCTGGTCCTGGACGTTTCATCTTTGGGAGGTTTTTGATGACTGTTTCAATCTCTTCACTTGTGATTAGTTTACCGAGGTCTTCTGTTTCCTATAGGGTCAGTGTAGGTAGTTCCTGGTTTCTTGGAATTTGTACATCTCGTCCACATTTTCTAGTTTTTTTTTTTTTTTTTTTT